>JAECUM010010331.1:0-28575 GCA_016617855.1 Megalonaias nervosa | reverse complement strand
AACTGAAAACAATAAGAATGATTCCGTTTCAGATGTTAAGCAAGAATGAGTAATTTTTTTAAATAAGTAAGATTACCTAAAAAGCTAAGACTTAATAATACAGCCAGAATGTAGGTCAGTTTCCTTTATAAAACATTCAAAGCTATCAACATGTTTAGGAATTTCCAAGTGGAAAACTGATGTTCTAGACTCAGATTCAAATAAACATGCACACTTTGTTGATAATGATCTGAATATTTACTGAATATTTATTCTATAATCTTAGAGAAATATTAGCTGTGTATTATGTTGTTTAGAAAAATAAGTATTATCGGTCAGGTACATCATGAACTTGATTTTGGACAAAATCAAGTACAAAATACAGATGTACATATATACTCATGGAGAAAGGCCAACAGATAATATAAATCTCAATATACATACCACTTCCTCTCATAAATAAAAAGAAATATTTATCCAATGAAGTTTTCTTTTAAATATTAGTCAAATTCAATCTGATTTAAATCAGATCTCCACTGCTCTGGGTGCAGATCTGGCAATGACTGTTTAGGGGTCATGTTTTTGGTGACATTTGATTTAACCAATGGAAATGCAGCATTCATAAATTTGAAAGTTAATCACACTGATGCTCTTCAGCTAAGCTGCTCAGTCTCCCAAACGCAAAGATATAAGACTTCATCTGCCTGGCTGATAAAAGTAGTGATCATGGTGATAACATAGGTCACCAGAACATGACCCCTAAGTGATCGCTGTCAGATTTTCACGTAGGACAGTGAAGATCTGATTTTAATCAGGATGAGTCAAAATACATGTGATTAAGATATATAAGATGAAGTCTTATGAATGACACAAAATATACATGAAGCAACATAACTTCTATACACGGAGAGTACATCTGCAATTGATTATCTTTTCCCTTGATGTGCCTGATGTAAATATTTTATTCCTGCAACATCAAACTCAACCTTTATAATTTCTGATTTTTGTTTTTATCTTGCCAATGAAAGTAAGCGGGTTGTGACCACTGAATATAATAATCGGAGAAGGAGCTTAACGAATATACACTTCAAAGTGTTGCAAAGCCAATATCAAGGCCAAACATTCGTTCTCAATTGTGGAGTAGTTTCTCTGGTGCTTATTTAATTTTGTTTATAAATATAGCACACTGGATGACCTACACCATCTTCTTGAATCAATACTCCACCAATCCCAACATCACTTGCATCAACATATGTTTTAAATGATTTACTTAAATTTGGAGCTGGAAGAACTGATGCGTTTGGGCGTGATACGGAACAGTTTAATAAACCACTTTCTAACAATTCTTGGTGACGACTGAGGGCATCCCAGGCCAGATCTGTGCCCAGGTGTAGTCGAGATACCAGCAGACCAGCAGTGGGAGGAGGCCCTAATATAATAGTAAGAGAGCCTATCATGGGCGGAAAGATGTGATAGATCATTTTTGGTGCCTTTTACCAAAACCGGTTTGCCCATGACTTCGATATGAAGTCATCGCTGCAGTCTTTGGTATGAGCTTCCTATATGTCGACATATGCAGGCATGATTATTTTTATTGCATGTACATTGAAGTCTCAACATGCGTCTAGGGTGTTTAATCCAGACATAGTGACTCTTCGCTGTTCAAGCTTCGATTGTGTCCTGCGTTTTACAAGTGAGCAATAACAGGTGTATCACCAAACAAGTTATTGTTGCTTTTTTTGCAATTCGCTAATGCGTATCAAGTATAGACAATTTTTCCAGACAACGGTCATACAATTTCCGAGCTGCAGCGCTCAGACTTGTTAATTTCTCTATTCTACACGAGGAACTTGATGCCAGCAAAGTAGAGTTTGCCCAGGCGTTGTCGTAACTTACATGGATTAGAAATGTTTATATCGTCTGCCTGGTAAAGCAATGATGGTGCGACCCACTCCAAACTGTGGTTATCTTGTTCATCACGTTAATAACGGACAGCATTGGTATATAATTCCATGAAACGGAAAATGTATGGGATACTTGTGGCTCAGAGCTGGCTTTCCAGTCAGTAGCCAGACACACTTATTTTTGCAATAAGCATTCTTTCCACGCGTATGCAAACCTTGAGCTATCCGATACTACAACGTACAGCAATACATCTAAATGAAACAATTGATACATTCAGTCCTTCTTCAATTTCTCTTTAAGGCGAGTGTCAGGACTACATTATCAAACCCCTAATCTGAGGTTATATCCTGGGTACTTGGCCGCCCTAATAACCAAATGTTTCGCTTTCTGCTAGTCGGCTGACGGCTGCACTCCTCGCTCCGACGTTCTGATCCCCTGACTCCCCAGTTCAAGTTCAAACCCAGCCTCACCGGTGTTGATGCAAAACACTCGCCCCAGATAGGCTGATTGCTGGCCTTCCAACCTACTCCACACCCCTGCTATCATCCAGGTTCAGCCTGTATATGCAAAACACCCCTTCTACATCTACTCAAAGACTAGAAGTTACTGTAATAGTACCTGACTAAATTAGCTCAGTGGTATATTCGCTGCATCTGTAAGGCAAATGTTGATGGATCTTGACTCATGTGCACTAAACTATTTTGCATACATAACTGAGTTTTATCTTAGTACCTAAAGCTAGTGATATACAACACATATCACAAACAATACACAAACACTAAAATAAAACAAAAAACAATTAAGATCAGTTGAAACGTAAGAGCTAACCAAACAGTTCATGATCGCCAGAAAGGCGCTGGAAAGAAATTTTGACTAAACAAAAAACCAAGTCAGCCATAATGTATATAAACATGTGCAGCTCATGTTAGCCAGAAAGGCGCTGCAAAGGTGTAAGTCCCATGTATGATTTGCATGAAGAGTCGCGTGAAACTAGCAATACAAAAAGTTCAAATTGATGGTAATATACAATTATTCAAATTACAATTAACTTCGGTATCAAAACAATCTTTTTTGATAGTATAAAGGCATGAAATAGGGGGCTATTATTTTGTGATAACGATAATGTATACAGTCCAGCATGATCAATAGTTTATATTACTCTGACGTAAAATATTCATGACTTTTTTGACTTTGTAGGCCAAAATATGATTCATGCAAAAAATGAATTTAGGATTGATTATAATTATTTTCTTTCTTACTTATTAAGGGTACTTCATAAAAATATTTAGAAATTATAGATTCTAACTCGATCTTCTGTAAATTAAGTTTCTGTTTTAGATAAAGCATTGTTAATAGATTTATTAAAAGCTATAATGTCGTTTAAATTAAATAAAAAAGGTTGACATTAACTACTTGTTAGTATCTAATTAAAAACTTCTTACAGTTGATATACTTAATTGTTCTTAAACTTTGTACATTATTCTACAACGGTGTACTTTCCATGCGATTTTCATCAAAACCCTAATTCTAATTCACTAGTGTTTCAGAAACAAGGAATTGTGTATCTCTTGATTTATTGAACAATTAAACAAATGATAAAGAAATAAAACCAGACAGATTACAAGTGATTGAAGGAAACTAATTTTATAACTGAGATGTAAAATGCTTTCTTAAAATGAAAGCTGGTGAATAGTTTATGAGAGAAAACGTATCAGTAGTAGAGATATTTATTCGAACGACCTCAAACTAGAATGTGGACATATTTTGCACAGAAACTAACCTAGAAATTAAACAGACTCTTTGCATGGCCTAATTGATTGATATACCAATACTTATTATTCGTCTATGGACAGGAAAAAAAAAAAAAAAAGTAAAAAGGGAAAATCAAAACAGTGGACAGAATGTTAGTATTTTGAAATCTAAATTAGAAGAGGATCTAGATATTAATTAGACGAACGTATATTTAGGAGATTACACTGTGCATAAATTAGAGTATTTAGGTGGTGAAGATATGGAAGGAACATTTTATGAAGGCGAGTTATGTCTTTACACTGAAAGAGGGACATTCAGATTTGAAACATCAAACTTAGCAATGACAACATAAAGTATTTCATTAAATGGAAAGGATATAGTGAATCAGTTAACGGTTGTAATCCGGAAATATCAACGTTAGAAGAAAAATGAATTGAAACGTTAGGATTGAATAATATTTGGGAAAGGCAAAGTACATTCATAAAAATCTAGTACTGAAGAAGGAAAGATTCTAAACAAAATTTTATTGAAGAAAATCTCAGTTACACAGTAAAATTCCAAGATTGGGGAAATCCACATTATTAAGCTTCGTTGAAGACTTCAGCTTAATGTAATTAATCGTAAAAGCAAAAGAAATCTTATTAGCATAAACGTAACAGGTTCTTTAAAAATTAGGTATATATATATATATATATATATATATATATATATATATATATATAAGTTAGTTACAAGGTTGGGGATAGAGTGTTATATATATATATATATAATTGCCTTAAATTTATAATAATATTTGTTGGATTAAAGACTGATCATCAGGTAATGGCATTTTTACAATCAGACAAGATCTTTCGTACTTGAAATTTGAAATTTATAAATTGATTTGACTAACTCTTGTATACTTGGATAAGATAAAAGCCATTAATATATTCCGCATCCTGGCAATTCTATAAATACTCCCAATTAAATTGATTTTGGCAATATACCCTGTCGAACTGTGCTCTACATCTGATAACTAAGTCATTATCAAATTTGAGAGTATTAGCCGTAAAGCTGCAATGTTTGTTTGTAAAAAAAAGTCTTCTTTCTGCCTAGAATATATCTATACCTTTTTAATGAAAAATTTTTTTTTCAACTGCTGCATTGAACTGAATTACAGGAAGAGAATCAGGAACGCGTTTTTCTTTCTAAATTCTATATATTTATGTAAACTATTGAAAAAAATTGTTATTTGATTCAGTTTTATAGGAAAGGTAAATTGCCCACAAATATATAGGAACAAAACCAGTTAACACCCATGAGGAAAATCTTATGACCCTAAACAGATTTCTTCCTGAACGATTGTAGTTTGTCCTCCGTTTTGTGTGTGTGTGTACGTGCGTGCGCGCGCGCGCGTGTGTGTGTGTGTGTGTGTGTGTGTGTGTGTTGATAGTTTCATGAGGTTGTTTTAGCAAGCCATGCATGGTACCAACACCGTTCGAACGCCTTTTCTGGCTGACCTGGGTCAACTTCACAAGTTCAGTTGTTCTTGAAAACCAAATCACTTCTGTTTTGGTATTATGGGATTGCTAACTACAAGCGAGATTTACTTACCTCCGAAACTGAAGAGCTTTACAACATGCGAACTACGCACTACTGAAAATGAAGATTTGAAGACTGAAGTACTCCAATAAGCTTTGCAAAGATACATATTAACATACTTTTCTTGATAAAAATTGTGCTTAGTTTAAAATGACTTCCAAGAGATATATTAGATTGGCTTCGGTAAGTCATGAAAATTAACAAGGTAAAGGGGCAACGTGTTTGGAACTAATTTGTTACTCTTAACTTACAGACGTGTCCTCAGAATTGGTCGGTAAATATCCAAAATTGGATAGTAAATCGCTAGATAGCAGAGTCGCTTATTTAGCGGCTATGGCGCAGAGTGCTAACCTGGGCTGCTTCTTTTGTACACACATTGGTGGCTCATTTGGTTTTTTGTTTGCTGAACATTGTCAAATGGTTCCCACTGCATTACTTTGCACAAGATCAGCACCTTCCCAGCTCTTTACTGGCTCACCTGGGTTGCTTTATTTAGCGTCTACGTAGCAAATGATATTTATTTATCATGTAATGTATTTTTTATCTGCGTTTTATGCGGTTAGCTTTAAAAACTAAGGTGGTAAACGTGTACAAAGGTGAATCGAGATCTGTCAATGATTTAGAAACGGAACTATTATACAAAAATGAGCCTCTTCAGGTCCTTACAGTTTCTGGAAATTTTAGTCTGTAGATCAGTTTTGTCCTCCTTGTTGTCCATTATAAGTAAATCAGTGCTGATTTAAATTCTCAATTATTCATGTATGTGGTTGAATAAAAAATAATGTTTACCTGTCTTTGTTGTAGAATCTTTATGCATTTGAATTATCCAAATACTAACGTGCCTATTGTACAATGTATGTAATAACCCTTGTTTCCGTCTTGTTTATTTTCCTAAGAACGTTCCCATTCTCGAGAAGTTAAAAAAAAATAATTCAAGCTTTCTATGGTTTATTACTCTAATTCTAAATATTATACAGTTTTCTAAATCTCTAAGTTGTAACGTTTATATTTTGATTTGTTAGTCTGATTCAAGCAAATATGGCATCCCGAGATTCGCCCAATATCTTATAAACTAGATATGCAGTTTAAGCTTAAACATAATGGCTTTTAAATATAAATAATATCTGTATCAGTTTTCTATAATTTGTTGTTTTGTTTGTTATATTCCGATATTAGATGACTAATTCTGTTTACAACTGATATCGCATATGGCGTTTCTTCCATGATGCATTAAGTTTGAGTTTGTGAATTTTAATTTTAATTTTAATTATCCTGCTAGTTGAAACTGGTGATCTAGGAAATGGAATAATTTGTTATTGTGGGAGTTTAAAAATATTGTTACAGGCTTTTTTAAGACAAATTTATAAAATTGGTTGCCTCCGAAATTTTGGGTGCAATTATTAACTGGTGGTCTATGAGTTTTCTTTTAAATTATTGAGATAGCTTTTTTTGAAGAAAAGAATAAAATTGGTAGTCTTGGAGAAATTAAATATTATTGTGGTCTAGAATCTTTAGAAAAATGAAATGTTAATGTACTCGTACTTCTACACCAATCTTTTCATGTTGCGTATGAATAAAATAGTAAACCAGTTGAAAATGGATATTTCATGGTAGGTGGTTTCTATCTACTACCTGTACTCCATTACAGTGGTTTGCTGACAGATTTATAACCGATTATATAGGGTGCTTGATAATAGAAGTAAGCTATTTTAATCGCACGACAAAATCACAGAATATACCTAAATATAACGACCATAAAATATACTTTCTGTCCCCATCTATATTTCTAATTTGTCTGCTGCTTTTCCACTCATAATACCATTTAACAATGGCAAAGGTTGATAACTTTATTTAGGTGAAACAGCCATGTTGTTCACCATCCGTGTAAAATGGGGAGAGAATATTTTCATGGGTTTTATGGGAACCGTTTATTCATTCTTTTTCGTGGACATATGCGTTCGTTGTTTCTGTACTGTATGAACTCGTCAGAGAAAAGCAATTTGTAAAAGACGGAAATACGAAATTTCGTCTTAAAATTCAAGTTAATTTCATCAAACATTATGACTTCAACCACACAAATTTTGCATTTCAAGTCTATTTTTCGACTTTCTTAAAGATCCGAGTAATTATAAATTAATACCTCGACTGACTTGACAAACTATGCTGCCAACGTCGAGTGACTTGATAAATCTCATATAATAATTTAAAATTATATGTTCTCTTTCTGTATGTCGCTCTTTTCACCTTTACATTCGAAGAAACTGCAACTATCGAGACGTTTGTAATGTTTTGCATTCTTAGCTATATAAATAGATTGAATGTTTTCCGTCCTTAGCAATAAAACAGATTGAATGTTTCGCATTCTTAGTTTCGATGTCATTAGTTTGCTAAGGAAGGAAGAAACAAATATATTATGATGTCAGATCAAGGCTATGATATTAAAATAACAGAAAAAATGTTCCCAGTTTCTGAAATTACAACGCAGAAATGGTCGTATTGATCGCAAGTTTATTATGCGCCATTGTTTGCAGCGATCAATGAGTTAATGCGTCATGCTTGCAAACACAATATAAAATAACATTCATTTTTGTAAATAAAATATCACCGTTTCCGTGGCTGAAATTGCTAATCAATTGTTGGCGACGATTACAACATGATACCCCTGTATGTAACAGGATGAAGACGGGACTGGATTGTATTTAGCGAAGACACTTAAAGCAATATCGAATGGTATGGTTATTTATCATGTAATGGAACGATGAATGAATCTATCACCACACATTTTTGTGTGCATAAAGTCCAACAATGGATCTAAGAGGACGATGCGCACCGTCTTCAACAACAGATAAAAGGAAATGATAACGTTTCTAGCTGGAACTAACCAGAATACGTAACTTCAACGAATAATCAAACAAGAATCAGCGAATGGAACTTAAACAAGCATCATTAATATATAGATCTATCACTATGAATGATTAATTTGTATAATTTAAACAACTATGAATAAGATATGAGTCTGTCACTATTAGTGATCAAAGTATTGATCTTATACACAAATATTAATAATGTTTCATCCACAACTAGGATGTATGTATTATTGTTTTTCACTCTTATACCGATACCGATATGTTTATTTCACTCGTATAATGATATTGAAAATTGATTTCAAAAATGGAACATATGCAGCTAATGGCGTCAGTTGATGTTCACGACGCATTTCCGGTTCCACAGCTCTCGTCGAATGGTCAAGGATCTACAGCGCATGCCCACTCCTCTCCTCCGAGTCTCCCGAAGGATCCGTCTTCAGTCTCCGTTTTCCCTGCAAACCAGTTGGTCGGGAAGTTTGGTCCCTCAGTGCGAATAAACTATTACTGTCCTCCGTGCCAACGTCACCATCGACAACAGTATATGGGTTGCATGAAACCCCACTAAGTTCTACGAATCTTCGTCACAAACACAGCTAAATATATACATACTGAGCCGTGTAGTGCACGAGACTGTTAAATGCGGAGACAATAATATACATTACGCATGCACTCACATGAATTGTCTCCGTTATACATTAATTCATTTTATCAGAGCTACTGTACAGAGATTATTGTTATAATAACCACTTTCGAAAATGAATCCATGTCCGACACACAAAAAATCTCACTGAATTATTAGAACTGGAACATTGCTCATCTTTTAATAGAAGTAACGTATACTTGATTGCAATGTGTTACATGGGTCTGTATGTCTGTAAAATTTAGAATAAACTATGAAACATCCCATATATAAGGCAATTCTATAACATAAGACCTATTGCGAAAAACAAATGCAGTTTGTCAAATACTCAACAGCTGAGACTTAAGCTCGTTATTGTTGTATGTCTTTTTGAACATACAATCAATACCTGGTTTGCTTTGGCCTTGCCCTCACTAAGACATTTAGCCTTGCAGGCTTTTTGTTTGTTCAGATACTCGTAACGGTTATTGGTGATTGTCTTTTCAACACAAATACTGAGCTATATAGTATAGATCGTACAGTTCTGGGTCACGCCGGTCATACCTCCAATCTTTTCTAAAATGTTTAAACCACCAAACTATACGGCACACTCGATAAAATAGTTATTTTAAATCCTAGGCTATCCCTTCCAATTTCGCTTTCGAAATTCCTGCACTACCCTGCGAAAATATGTTTGGGAAAATCCTAAAGCATCGTACCCTGCCTCCCGAAGATTTCTTGGGAAAGAGCATAATCCATCCTAACTCCACCATAACCTTCTTTTTGAAAAATACAAGGCCACCCTACCCTACACATATGTTTGTGGACCTGTCTAGTCGATCAGAAGGAGGTAAATAATTATGACATTATAATACCCGATTCTAGATTCCAAGTTGTAAGATTTCCCAATTGATAATCTAGGCCACTGGCCCATAATACAATAATATATGCAAAGACACACTCCACTGCATGAAGCGCACATATATTTACTTTGTTTATATTCAATATTGTATGTATTTTATCGTCAGCGTAGCAAATAGTAGATAAATAATACATCTTTTTGAATAACTAAAGGATTTTGTGTTGACATAAAGCTGTTAAATTTTTCTTGAGATGGGTTATTATACAAATTGTATCTAAATACTTATAGTTTTATTTTCACATTTTAGACTCTCACCGTTTTTTGGTATGACATCAATAACAACCTTGAAATCATTAGTAACATTTTTCAGGTGGTCGCATGCAGCATTCAGTTGGGCGATTTTCATATTCAGCATCGTAAAATTGTCGTTTATTTTAGTAATCTTCCTGGTCATGCCTTTCACCACTTCGTTTGAGGAGGATTGTCTAGTCACACGTTGATCTCCAGCATCAGACAGATAATTTTGACTGTTTAACATTGTTAGCCGTTCAACCCGTTGCGGGCCCCTGGTTCAGCTCCATATTTTCACTCTCAATACGAAGTGACACGGCTAATAAAACTCTCAAAGTTAGCTTATTTTATATTGCAAAGCTACCACTTGTCAACGTCTGCAGACTTGTCTTCCCATTCACAAGCTAAACAACTACACCAACTCTCACTCTTCATAGTTACAGATCCATGCCCATTTTAGCTGCGACTGGTCTGCACAAAAAGCAGTGTCAGTCCAACACAACAACTAGATGGCGCTACCGAATTCTAGAGCCATAAAATGTATTATCTAAACTCAAAACTCTTTTCTGTATTAATTAGAGGATATTAAACCTAAATGAGAACTTTTTTCTGAAGCCAAAAAAATGTCCACCACTTTTCCCAATAATTGATTCCTGATACAGTAAGACATAACGGATACAAGCAATTTGTTCTTAATTGATTCCTGATACAGTAAGACATAACGGATACAAGCAATTTGTTCTTAGAAATGTTAACACTTTACTTCAGAAGCTATAGAAAAATTGCAAAGAAAATTATGAAAATATAAAGACAAAATCGTTCATTGAGTGTTGTGCCAGAACAGCGAGGATGGTCGAGTTCCATCGTTAACCCTTCAAATCACGTTTATCATTTTTGCAGACAAAGTATTTGAAATAACCAATAACGTAAGTCAGTATTGGTCAGCACATATAACTGCGATCATAACTAAATTTACCATTTAACAAATAGCAACATGTGCACCTTATTCCTGTCCTGCAACTCAATTTAACTCTCGACTTAATAAAGACATTGCATAAACATTTACAACGAAATGTGATGCTGCACAGAATCAATATTTTTGTATATGCAACTGAGCATTTTGGACATATTCATTTTAATATTTGATAATGAGCATTCATGGAATAGACACAGAGCACAGTTTGATATAGACGTTTTGGCAAAAATAATTTAAACCTGGCTGTGTGGTTATCAACATCAGGACGTAGAATGTCTAGTTGGTATTCATCTGATTCAATTATACTAGAGTTGGAAATAACGTATAGATTTTACGCATACTTTCAAATGCGAAAACTGTTGTCTAAATGCTCGATATCATACGATTGTATTTTTATCAAACAAACAAGATCTAAACCACTTTAACATTATTTATAAATAACTTTGCTATTCACCTTATTGTGATTTGAGATATATAAATGGAATAAAATAAATATTGTATTGGTGATGAAAATAATGAACATAAAACTGTACGTCAGAACATACACTGGCTGATGTGTTGAGTACATGCAAACAGCATCATAATTGAAAAACTGGAACAATATAATAATGTTAAATAAATTGCCTGCTGATTAAGTTATTAAAATGTTAACAACGGCGAAATCTGGTCAGATTTCTAATTATGAGAACATAGGATGGGCTGGCCTTTATTTCCATGATAGCAAGGACGAAGGAACACTTTGGCTAAATCAAACATATCAGGTCATATGCATTATCTATATAACTTCTCAAGCACAAAAAAGAACATCTATTATAGTATGTTTCAACTGTAATAGGCAGTGGAAAAAATGTTGAAAAATTATTTTAAGATGTTTAAGGTAATGACGCAGAAAAAAAGACATTAGACCAATATTTCAGAAATGCATTTAAAATCCAACAGTTATACTAATTTATGCTATTCGCGCTAATGGAATAGTTTTTTATTACTCAGTGATAAACATTGGTAACATTATTAGGTGTATCAACAATTTTGAAGAGTTGTCAGATACATTTAAGCTGTAAAAATACTTCCATAAACACAGACGTAGCAAAGAATATAATACCAGCAGCTTACAAACATCATGCAATAATTCGACAATAAAATCAACTGAGAAAAAACAAGGCAACGTGCGTGAGAATTAAGTAGACAAGATAGATAAAACTTGTTAAAGTCTTATAATAGGAACGAACACATATGATGATTTAAAAAATATGGATTATTGAAGCAAAAGGCAAGAGTTTGTAATTATATTTATAGCTTTAGGAGCTACCGAAATTTCCTTTTTGAAATAGATTAAATTAATAATTAATAGATTAATAAAAAGTTATTAACAGTTATACCTTTCTTAATGCCCTTTGTCTTTGTTTTCAATTCAGTTACCTCATATAAACCTTTATGTAAAACTAAAAACGGATAAGCTAGGTTGGGCAAAGATTAGCAAAATGGCATTATCAGCTAATAAAAAATTTACTTTTTCAGCTAATGTAGTAAGCCAGCTTAATGTGCTGCCAACGATACCAGGCAGAGTTACTGTTGTCACATCGGTCGATGTAAAACACTGTAGCAATTGTTATACGTTTTCTTTTAAATAGTTTTTGGAACCTTTTGCCTAATTTTAACTTTTCTTTTACATTTTGACTCAATGTTATTAATAATTCGCTCCATAATTTTTTGAATATCTTTTCAATGACCAACTATTTGTACCCTTTGACTTTCGTCACTTCAAGATATCGCCTTAATATAATCTTGTTCGTTTTGTCCTTTGATTGGCTGATATTTTCATTATTTCCTTTATATTCTTGTCACACGTTTCAACATAGGATTTCATTGATAATATTATTGAATTGACTATATTCACAGTATCTACATAACCCTGTATTGTTCTTTCTTCTTTATTATTAAACGATATATTAGCATTTCCTTCGTAAGTAAAAACTTTTTCTAAATATATCGATTGCAAAATAAAACATGTCTTCAAAATTGCATGATTTTAATTGTTGGTTCTAGAGAAAGTTTTCTTTGTGTTTCTTGATTGTCTTGTAACGTAGGAAACTCATCATCTCCAAAGCGAGGTAAATAAATCTTTGAGAATTACGTTCACTGTTTAGCTCTTTCTACATATTTTCCAACTCAAGAATTTAAAATATGAATTTTACTTTTTTCTGTAGCTGTAGAGTTAGGTAATAAAATAGTATTTGATTTACCCTTTATGAAAATTTTGCATATATTCCTTTTTATCTCAGAATATGACAATGTTCTATATGTAATGCATAAATAAGTTTCATTTAGTTTATATTGAAATTCATCTTTATTTAACACATGTTTAATATGTTTTTATGTTCCTCAAATACATCTTTTGCAACCGGAGTTTTATTTGCAAAGCCTATTGCTGGAAGATTATAACTACCCAAATTTGGTTTAAATTTGTTTTTAATCACTGCGTGTATTCATGATCATAGCTTGTGAACTTTTAAAGGTCGTCCAAATCTTTAAATTTTACTTCCACTATTTTCTGTCATTTTCCTGCAATTAAATGGATCAAACACAACTTGACAAATCTTTGTTTTCTAGAAGAATCAAATGGCAACGACAGAAGCGAAGCAATCAAAGATATGCTCAAAGAGAAACGATGGATTGAAGAAGAATAAGACATCCATGAATTAACAATTAGTTTATAAGGAAAAATGCTGTACACATTCAAATGACCAGGAATTAGATACAGTTGATGGAAAAATATCAAGAAAACATATGAAAGTTTTGTAAATGTAACATCGGTTACACTATCCAAGTTATTTTCACATGTATCGATACCATAGTTAAGATCTCTGACAATACATTTCTTCTAAAGTATAATTTGAATGAATTACTTGACAACAAAACGGAATTTTATACTTTAATCTACGTTTATCTTTCAAGTTTTCTTCACCACTTTCAGCATCGAGTGCTAGCATAATAACTCATTTTACAAATTCTAAAGAGCTAAAACAAAGCAATGAAACATAAAACAATGCAAATAAGGCTACATGAATATCTAATGGATGCTTCATTTGATCCACTGACATAAGCTGCAGTAATTGTTTCTAAATGTGCTTATCTTTTCAATATAGATAAATAGTCAAAATTATATACAAATGAGACGAAAACAAGACGTTTTAAAGAGTCTCCGTTTTCTTTATTGTTTTTGTTTTGTTTATTGTTTTTTTATTTTGTTTTTTAATGACATCCGATTAGTTTTAGCCTGTTATCACTGACTCGCCTGTTAGCCTGTTATCCTGTGTTTGATCAATGAAACTGTTTTTTTATGTTGTTCTAGGTTAGAAACGTCAAACGAAGCACAAGAAATAGGAAAATCTATTTATAGATTTCCCACACCTTGAATATTTATGAAATTTAACTATCTCATATAAAATTCAATTGACCGAACTAAAAGCACCTTTAAAGTTCTGCTTTTACGTTTTATTGTAAAGCATTGCAAATTCCAACTCTTGCTATCATAGGTATTGGGTGGTATTCGTCGTTATTGTATATTTGCGTCATTTATTCATTCCAGTTTTTTGTTTTTTACTTTTTCCACTTGAATTTGTTTATCAACATGCATAGCTTTCGTTCTGACATCACAGCTCATGAAGTTCAATCGGGATAGTAGTCGATCATACCTTTAGTTTGATCTCGCCCAAAAATGTCCACGCACATAAGCTGATTTTGCCATATGTAGTTCTCAGGGCGTGTAAATAATGCCCTTCCAAAGGAATATGAACGTATGAGGATCCAAACACAGTGAATAATTGCCATTTAAAGGTCTGTAGAAACACATTCTGAAAATAACACCCATTACTGCAATAATCGGCGTTGAACGCCATCATGACCTGTATGACCTTTACTATAATATAGACTAAGTCAAAACATATAAATAGACCGTCACGATTTAACAAGAAACTGATAGTGTTTCAGCACATAACAAATACAATTTTAACTTGAAATATCTAAAATATCTGCCACTGTTCATAACTTGTCCGTTGATGCCAGTAATTTAGTCATCATAACGTTGGTTAACATTAACATCATGAAGAGGGAAAACCCACACCGAACAATAACAAACTCCGGTCGCACCCGCGATACACGTGCAGAGCACAATGGTGAGAACTAAGGTCAAAGTCTAAGTAATTAATTCTGTATCTACATACAAATAACTTCTGTGATCGGACCATAAGCCAATGCATGCCGGTAAAAGCTTTAAACTGACAAGTGGTGGACAAAATTAGATGGAAAGAAGAAAATATGTTTGAGTTATCGGATGTTTATAGCACCAATTGTTTTGGATATGGATTTGTAGATAGCATTAAACTCTTTGGCTATTGAAAGGCCTGTTTTAAGTTAATTCCAGCTGAAAATTAGAGTTCTTTAAGACGTTGATTGATGGTTACAAAGTCACAACTGTAATGCACATTGCACAAAGCTTTTCATGCAATTTTCTTAAAGGCTTACACAGATATACAATATTTACATGTGTTACCAACAAATATGGCTAATTCCTGCATTGAGCTGATACAAATTCCGAAAATAAGCAATAAATAATTTTGAGCATGATTTTATTGCAGATTGATAAAAAAAAGTAAATTTCAGGTAAAAGCAGCAGTTAAAATGTGTAAAGACTAAAATATATTTTAAGTGAAAGAGAGATCTATCATTTGCCACGACGACAATTATTGATGATGATTCGGTACTGGTTGTCTGGGGAAACAAGAAAATAATCTAAATCAAACCAGTCTAAGGTGGAATTCGAGTATTGGTCGTATCGTTTTGATTGATGAACAAATTGTACTACAACAAAGTAAAAATATAGTATTATTCTTAAATTGTGGTCTTTTACTTGGACAAGAAGGATGATATAACGTTTTATGATACGCCGTACGACTACTGAAGCGAAAACATATTTGACATTCCATAACCGAATAACAAATTGTCTTCACTTTCCAAGGATGTGTAAAATTGCGTTTGCATCAAAGTTTTCTTGGATTAAGGTAAAAACGTTATTTATTCACAGCGAATATGTACATATATAGTCTTAACAGGAATGGAAATTGTGTAACGAAACAAATTTGAAACTTGAAATGTGCAAAGAATGTTTACTCAGTCACAATGAAGTTTATCAAGAATTGAGATGAATGTACTCAGGTCAAATAACCAAGAGAGGTATAGATACGTCAAGATACAGTGTAATTTACCAAAATGCAGAATACCTTTGTCTACTCTCTTCATGAACACATTAACTGAATATTTGTTAGAATGCTGATGAAGCTTTACAGTATGAAAATGAGTTTCACCTATAAACTTAATAAAATTTGGCCTTCATATCTTTTCAGATACTGATGTTCAAAGTTACTAGAGAATTAACTATGCTCAGCTGTATAAGGGTCTAGGGTATGTATAATAATTAGATCTTATCAGCAATCACTACTAGTATGTGATTGTTCAGATCTGGTGTATGGTATACAAGTGGGTGAAGTGACGGTAGGGTCAATTGCTTTCGTTTTTTTTGTTACGTGTAGGCTCGAACAAAAATAACAAGAGAAAAGAGTGAGGCCAACAAGCTTTGTATATTTTAACAAAATAATTTATTTCCCTAGAAAACAATGCAAAAAATAGAAAATAGGACTTACGGTTTGTGAAGACAATCCAAAATTTAATCCTAAGATTGAAAAAATGTAAGTCGTATTACTAAACAGTTCTAACTGAATCCGGGTTCAAATCTCGATGAAATTCCAATATGGAGACGATGACGTCAGATGATGTCTGTACGGATGGTAACAGATCCTCGACTGAATCACAGTTCATGTTTCCGTATAGAATTCCAGAATGAATTTCCACTGAATTTCTTTGTCCCAGAACCTTTTATAAAAAAAGTACACTTGTTTAGTCTTCTATAGAATAAATTATTAAATTCCAGAAAACAGACGAACATCAAAAACAATCTGGCTTCAACAATAAAAACCTCTTGAGCCCTCAAGGTTTAACATACGATTGAATAAAATTAATACCAATTGGCTGTTTTAAGCCTCGATTTTAGATCACATGGTAGTTCACGTGACAGGCTACGTGATTTCTAACTTGAACAGCGCAATAAAAAAATGACAATTATCACATAGCTAGAATAGCCCTATCTAAGAATCAAATTTTCACGCTGGAAATGAATTTAAAACTAAAACCGTTTACAACAGAGCTAACACGTAGATTGTAAAAGTCCTTGTCAATAGCCAATAATTTTCGCTCGATGTTTGTAAAAACTGTGAGCTAAAAATAGTGCTGAAGAAATCTTATAATCTAATAGGGTCAAGCCAATTTTCCGAAAAGAAACTTAAATCCAATGAAAATTATCATTACAATAAAATGTAATGAAACAAAATTAAAATAAGAAAGAATTTAAAACTAACACACAAGTAATTTAATTACATATTCGTAACACTTTCCTAAGTTCTGTGAAGAACATGTTAAGGCACTACATATATCTTTGAAGGTTTAATTGGTAACCAAAACGTTGTTGATTACGGCTATTACAATGTAAAGTGAGTTTAGAAAACCCAGAACTCCTCTGCATGTTTAAGGTTCAAGAGCATAGAACGGCTGTAGTCTAACCTAATATACAAAAATGACACAAAAGTATTTAAATATTTAAAATGAGTGTCAGCACCAGGGGGTGCAGTTTTCTCATGATCAATTTGAACTACAGCTCATGTGTTCATATTTTTAAATAATATCGTCCTGATAGACATATTAATAATTCTGAACAATGCGATAATCGTGCATAAATATGCATCGAGGCTTTAGTTTGCTTGTCTCTTAAAGCGTCCATATCGGTTTCCTGTTTTATCTCATCTATCTAGCACCCAATCCAAGACTATTTATCATTTAAATGTTAAATTCAGTGTTTAAATGTCTCTTGTTTATTTCGAATTTTACTACATAAATGTTGACACTAGTGCACCCATTTTGCTTTTCTTCATCTATTTCAGTTTAGAAAGCACCTGTCTTGCTGTGAACTTTTGTTCCAAATCTTTTAAAACTTAACTTATATATTTTATTTTGATACCTCAGTGCTGGCGTTTACTAAACTAATGCCATTAATAACATTTTCATCAACAGGCTCTTTCCTATCTGTGTGAATATGTTAAATCACTGCATCCGCCATGTTGTAAAATTCATGAAATGCAACCACTTTATTTGTTTTATCTTATCTCTAAAATTAAGTAAAGATAAATCGTAAGTGTTTTTCGTATCTCATGTTTGCTTTAAAAAAGTGTTGATTGCTTTTGGCGTCCTGTACAATGGTTGGTTATCTCCATTAAAACCGGTCTTCTTTCGTAGCCCTTACAGTGATTTAGCGTTGGCAGTTATCCTGTAGTTCTAGGAAGTAATTCTTATGTTAAACGTATTCATTGTTTTCTTAATTTTGTGACCATTTTATTGGGTGTCATTATTTAAATCTTGTTCTAACTATTCCCTAGTAACTTTCGCAACTTAATTTATTTTAACCCTGCTGCATATATATATATATATATATATATATATATATATATATATATATATATATATAGACATAGACATAAACACATATTACTGCTGGGAATATTGATATGGCAGTAGGTAATGCTTCTACTCACTGATAAAACAAATTATGTGCATCTAAAACAAAATCCGTTCTCGTAGGTCTGAAGTGCAGACATTTTGTTAGCGCTGTCATTATCACTCTGTTCAACAATAGTTATTTATTTCTTGTTAATTTGTCCCCTCGTTGTTTCCATTCATTTTAAACTATTATCGTCCAAAGTCCTAAGTATATGATCATCGACATGTTTTGTACAAATCGATGTGAAACCCCAATGGTTAGTTAAATTGGATCATGTAAATGTGTCATACGGTTATTACTGAGGTCGAATTAACTGTTGCGTTTATTGCCTATTGATGCAGTCACTGTTTCTGTATGTCTGTCACTATTTACATGTAAACTTACTAGCACCTATAAGGGATATCATTGTGTATGTCATCAATAAATGATATTTACCCTGTAAATACATATCATGAAAGATTTTCTCTTATCATCTTGAAATTATATCCTTTTGTTAAAGTTGTTTATTATATCCGTCAATAATTGCTTGTAATGAATATTAACACTGTATGAAAGATAGTTGCAGTGAAAAAGAATTTTAACACGCACTGGCAAGCATGAATAATATATAGTATCAATTCTAGTAGATGCCTGTAGTTTTGGATGTTGAATCTAACAATTGACTATTGTGGTTTTTGATATACACTAGTGTAATCGTGACCGGGAGTGATTTAAATTTAGAGTTTCACACATTCAGCAGCAATAATTTATTCGTTGTCTCCATTTGCAGTCGTTCCCTTTTTGGTCTTTATTTATGTAAATCTCTAGACTGTACAATACATTGTCTTCGTATTGATTGCACATATAGTTGTAACTATCACAAAATAGATTCTCTGCAACAATACATGTAGTTTGCCGTTGATGCCATCAAATGGATTGGTAAAATATATTTCTTTCTCAAGTAGGTTTTCATAATTTGTCTATGTGTATTTATATTTCATTTTCATGAGGTTTTACTGAAGTTAATTCTTTTTGCAGAGAAACTGCATACAAACATCATACAGAGAAAGATTTTCTATTAAATTTATATTATGTTTCGTTGTACGTTGATCCAAGAGAAACCTCGTTCCAGCCTGTGCCTTATCTGTTTCTCTTTTAGTTTCTTCCATCCCCTAAGACCTAATTTCTCTACAACTTGATTTCTAAATAGTTTAACTATAATTGAGGTTTTCTTATCTCTTTAAACCTACTGTACGCGTTGATAATTAAATTAATTAAATCGTTAAATTAATTGCAACTAATTGCTTTTTCTTCATGTCGTCGTGCTACAATTTCATAATGTAAGGAATTTATTCTTGATCACCATTTTCTTGAATGCGTTGCAACAAATCTAATGAATGATGGACCAAACCCATTCAAAGACATCGAGCTATTCCTGTAACATCTGATTTTGCACGCGTACCACCTGAAACTGTAGACATGCTAGACTCCACCCAGCTTAAACCTAGCAGGCTACATTACATTTCTTACCTATAACCCTATAGTATTTGATGTCTGTGATCATATAATTATTTAAATCTCCTTAATGTTTTAACTTGAAATTAAGGCCAATGCATTTATGCCTTGCACATGCTTTACCGCAAGTAGATTTGGATATAAATGGAGAACATCAGATCTCTTCACTCATATAATTTCTTTGTATTCTTGACTATTAATTTTCAACCGACTGTCTTGCGCTATAATGTTGTTCTTCAGTTTACCATGTCTCCGACCACAATTTTAACATTTTTATTTGCATTGGTATTTGAAACAGAAATGTAGCAATAGTTTGGGCCAGAAGTACTCATTCCCCTTCAGATATGCTGTGCAACGTATTGAATAACAATTTTGTCAGGCAAAAATCCATGCACTGTTATTTAGTCGTTAATGAACTGACTGAACGGATCTGAAATAATTAGTTTTACGACTTCTTCAATATCCATTCTTGACGGTGAGCCAATTGTAAACCTGAATATATTTTACAAATGCATCCTGTAGGGAATAATAAGAGCGGAGTTTTATGTCGCAAACTTAATTGCGATGATTATGGCTTTTGTTTAAGTCGACATGTGTCTGCTGGTAAACGTAACGCTACTTATTAGCCAAAACATTAAAGCATTTATCACTATAAGTTTTGCTTTCCTTTTGCTTCTACGGTGATAACATTTGAGTCCGGCAAATGTATGTATGCTGCCAGATAGTTTCTTCTGAACTAGTTACGCAGAAAATAAACAATTTGTTTTATACCGGCTCTTGTATCCATGTTGGATGGTCCCCCTAACGACATGTAAGTAGCCTCTTAAAAAGAGTGATGCAACAAAATGTGAGAACAGATTGAATATCTAAATAACACATAAATTTTAGCATTGCTCTTGCTCGATTTTTATCTATACGTAAATGCTATGATATTTATCAAACGATTAAAAGCTATTCGTTGCTTTTCACAATCTAATTTTATTTGAAAAGTTTAAGTATTTTTGTGATAGGGTTGGACAATGTCTTATCCTGCTGTTCTTTAAATTGTGTTGATTTTCAAAGTTTCTAAGATTAATAGTGCACGGATTCTTCCACTTCTTCAGCTAGCAACAGAAACAGCTTTGTTTTTAGACATAAGTAATAAGATGTCTTAAACAGCTACACAACAACCTATCAAATAATACATCATGCTGTTACGCTGGAGAAAGTTAAACTTGTATCATTCCATTCACTTAATCTGTAGAGTATTATTAGTCTTTAGTTAACTGTGCAGATGGGGATATTATAAAATTCCTTTGAACGTGTTCCTAGTATTCAACTTTATGTGGCTGTTTTGTTATTGTCGTCTTTTGTATTGTAACCTTCACATGTTCTTGCTTTCATGGTTAGCTTTGTCTTGTCCATCTCTCGTTTATTCGCAGAGGAAATTGGAAACGTGCGTGAAAGTCATTTTATACCTCTGATACGCTTTTTTCTCTGAGACGATTTCAAGATGCTCAAAGAGAATAGTTGTAAGCTGACTTACGAGTTTACTTTGATCAATGGAGGATGTTTTGAAATCTAAATACTAAGGCATATTCACAGTAAGGACACGAGGCAGGCATAAATGAGTTTTACAAAAGTATCCGCTATTGTGAGTCTGCACAAAAGGCATACGGGAAATATAATGTAGGCAAAACAAAGGCGAATAGAGTTATATATAATGAATACTTTGAAGAGATCTTAAACGGAACTTTTATAACATATTTCACAAATAATATTTCCTCAGACAATAATCATCTAACCCTGTAATGAAACCTATTTTTATGTTAAACAAACAAATGTATCTCAAGCATAGCTACCAGTGCAGATTAATTGATTATACGATTAAATGTTTAGGACTGGATATCTATCGATGTGTAAATTTTACCTGATCGTTCAATAAGTAAAAGAGAAGTCCGAAGTACTTCATGTTAATTTTGTGAGTGATTACGTAACAATTTACAAGTCGATAAATACACAACCATTATTATTTAATTCTTATGATTCCAATTTACTTCCTTTCTGTCGTCATATCAACAGATTTTATCAACAAAGCATTAACTTGTGGGTATTTTTCTTTCATTAGCCTCTTCACTGCGACAGAATACACAGCCCCATCTTCGTTAGCCAAGAGTCGTCAAGTTTTATATAATAATATAGGGTAGAGTGTCAAACTGGGTGATGCCAGTTATCTAAGGAGTTTGTTATGATCATTGTTTTAAATTTAAAAAGACAATTGGTTGATGCTATTTAAACCAGTCTATTCCTGTTTTTAACATTACGCTTGCGTATGGCATGTGTTGTTATAGCATTCATTGTTCTTGCCTTCTTTTTGGTTTCCAAATTAATGTGCTGGAATGTATTCATGCTTAAACGACCAAAGTCGAATGAAGTAATAGATAATATATGTCGTCGGATAATCACATTTGTGTTCATTTTATAAACCGTGTGAGTTTAGTATTGGAATATATTTGCTAATTCCATATTTCATGGTGTAAATTACAGCATCTCTTAATACTTTAGAAATTTAAGCGGCTCTAGCACTGACAAACCTTTTATATGCTTCTCAGCCATTTTCAAACTTTTTTAGCAAATAGCTGTTGTTCGTTCCATTGGAAAGAAGATCATGTTCGATTCCAGTTTGTACTCTTCAACATCTTCTGTAGATATGGCGTTAAAGCTACGTTAAAAATAGAAATGACACAAACTCACGCGCACACATTATTGTTTCATTTTCTATTTGACTTTGTCTTAGCTATGACATTTGGCTTTGCTCGTTGACTGATAACTTTGATTAGCCAATCGAAAATGGAGATGATGACTGTATTCTTCATAATGAGCCTGCACTAGGTGATAGTGAAAATCTTGGTAATGGTTTCATGGATGTCACGCCGATTGGAGATACTAGAACTTCCACAGATGTTATTGGCATATAGAAGGTGGAAATAGAAACAAACTCGAAACTTAAAGAGTTAAGTAAATGGTGTGAATGTTGTCAAGTCTGAACTACATTCCATGAACTCTGGTGCTGAAATGTATGGAAAAATATTGAAAATAAAAATATTACAATCAACAAAGAAAAAGTCCTTCTCCCACAAACCTTTATTGCAGTAACAGTCAGAACGTGTTGGAAGTAAAAGAGCGGAATTAGATGGACATCCAGCACAACTGGTGAGAATGTTTAAAGAAATAATTGAAACAAAAATCCTTTCAAAAGTTGAAGAAAACTTAGCATTATGTCAAAGGCTGAAGTAACTAGTGTCAGAAAAGGGGGCAGCAATAGCTGTTATTGCCAGTACAGTGTGTATGTCAAGAACACAGTATGTATGACTATATCAATGGTTGCTCTGTCTATAGAAATCATTGTGAAAAGGACCAATTTACGGTGGTGCTGTGTCAAGTGGCCAAGATTATTCATTCATTTACAAAGATAAAAAGAGCTTCATAAATATTCATACATATTCGATTCAGTTAGCAAACAAAGCAGCAATGGAACTGCCTGAACTTATTGGTAGTGCAATACGCTGGATTTTCAAAACAGCTCGATGGTTTGTTTCTCTCATAGCTGAATGTTATTTTACTTGTTTTTAGTATAGTGTGTTTTCTATTTGTAATTTCTTCGGTGGTGTAAACTAAGCATCAAGTGAAATTTGCGAAGTATAAGTCATTCTTTGAATGTTCTTCGCGTATTAGAAATTCCTTCTTGTTCACCACTAGTACGCTACTTTACGAAGTAAACTATAGCCACCACTACAACCATTAGTATCATAAATATATAATTGTTTGTCAATATGGCAAATAGTGTTTAGATACATAATTGCTTGTCTATGTGGCAAATATTATCTATGGGTTTTTTATGTTTATTATTGGTAGATTTTATACCAGGCGTAAAGGATTATATTGATTTCTGTAAAAATTGTTCTCGTAAACAATGACATTACCCGTTTTGATCACCATGTTAATCTGGATATAAAAAGATAACATCGGCATCAAAATCATCATACAATTTCACTATGTGTAATGTATTGTCGAACGTTTTCATCAATATTTTCAGCTGTGGCATAACCTTTTCGACTTAAACCTAACAGCTCCAATGACATTTTAGCAAGCATTGTCCTGTCCAAACAAACAGAGTAACAGAGGCTGTGTTTTGTACCTGTGCCATGAATATACAGGCTATATAAGACCGTATACTTTTATTTAACCATACCATACTTTCGAGCGTTATTTATTGCTGTCGTGCAGAAAGTATAATGTCCGTTCAGGAGGTTCATCATTGTCTCTCAATAAATTCATTTTAGGTAACACAATGTCCCGTCAGCAGGTTCACCTGTGTCTGTCATTGAATTAATTTCATCAGATAACAATGATTACCAATAATCCACAGTACCTGCTTCATAGTTAAAGTTTCGTCTTTGAGTAGCTACAGGTGAAAGGTAAAGTTAATATAGGTCAAATGAAATTATTTCCTATCTATGCCACTGTTCGTAACATGAAATTTTTATATTGATTTGACAAATTCTGATACTTATTATCTATAAAATGCCAGTTTAAAAATCTACGAACAGTTGTTGCTATCCACACTGCCAGTTCAATTAATTCTGACTAAATGTCGTTTTGTTTCCCATATCTGTTCATAGAGGCATCATTATTCAATTTAAAGTGTTGTTATCAAAAATGTAGAATGATCATATGTGAAAATGTAGTTGCAGAATAGTAAATTAGTATCTCTCTATATGAATTGGATATGTTAAATTTGTTATGATGAGCTAACCAATGTATTGTATAATACTGAATCACATTGTGTCACACTGAATCACATTGCATCACACTGAATCACATTAATCATATAAACCACACTGCATCACACTGAATCATATTGAATCACACTGTATCACACTGTATCAAACTGAATCACATTGTATCACACTGGATCATATTGAATCACACTGTATCATGTTGAACCACATCGTATCGCATGACAATGATTCACAACTTTGATTGGTTATTTTTTAAAAACTTAAGTCTTTTTTAAGGTTTAAAGAATTATTTTGAAATTTATTTTGACTTTTCTCACGCCAAAGCATTGAGCCGCTATTTACTTTTTTTCAACATCCACGTGTAAATTATTATTTTCCAATCTCTCTCTCTCTCTCTCTCTCTCTCTCTCTCTCTCTCTCTCTCTCTCTCTCTCATATTTTCATCTACTTCACTCTAATACCAATGCACGTCAATGTTATTACACTTTTCATCTCTGACATTTTGCATTTCATTCTTCCATTTCCTGTCTTACTTTTTATCTGTTGCATTTATACAATTTTTACATCTAAATATCTCTCTCTCTCTCTCTCTCTCTCTCTCTCTCTCTCTCTCTCTCTCTCTCTCTCATATTTTCATCTACTTCACTCTAATACCAATGCACGTCAATGTTATTACACTTTTCATCTCTGACATTTTGCATTTCATTCTTCCATTTCCTGTCTTACTTTTTATCTGTTGCATTTATACAATTTTTACATCTAAATATTTCTCAGATATTATATTGGCCGTTTATTTGTGAGTTTAATTTCATATAATACTTGAAGTCAGATGAAGTTTGTGAAACACCAAACTGCGTCTTAGAAATCAGTATATCTACACCCTGTGAAGGGTTTACTGGATTTTACTACATCAGTGTGTTCCAAATTCTTTTCCCGTATTAACCCATTTTGATGAATTTCTTGGTAAATTTGTAATAGAAGGTTTAATGAACTGTACGTGGAGAAAGTTATATACAGAAAAAACGTGACTGTGTGATTGGCCAATCTGCTGCTATACAATCTTTGGATGAAATTTTAAAGAAGTGTAATGACCTTATTTGTGAATAAACATTTATTTAACATACACATATAAAACTGGACCTGACATGTATCTCTCACAACATATGACGCATCCTTTCCACGGTATTTATTTTTTCGCATCCCAGTTTTTTAAAATGTATTCGACAGATTCAGCTAAACGAAAAAGCAGAAATATATGGAAAACACATTATAAATCAGACTCAACAACAATACTGAAATGTGTGATTGTCAACGCTGTCAGTTATGTATTTGTCCGTGAACAAACCTTGGTAGGGAAATCTCCTCTTCGAGTGTATCAGTGAGACTTGAATATTGTCACTTGGTTATATAAAATAGTAAAAGGTATACTTTCAATAGTGGGACAAAACATAGGGAATGTATCTAATGAATGCAGGTGACGAAATATTTAGCTTTAGTTTTTGCACTTAATAATGTATGTGTCCATTATAAGTATCTTGTTGTTGTTGTTGCAGCTGTTGTTGTTTTGGATTGAACACCATTTCTCAAGACAAGAAAGGCTGTGTATTGGGCCAGTATAGCTGGTGGAGAAAGAACCCGAGAAATCCTCGGTTAGAACCACAGATCCACGGGAAGTTACTGGCAACCTTTCTTACATACCTGACCGGCCGAGTCCGAGATTCAAACCCACGCTGACAGAGATGAGATGGCCCTGATCGGTAAAGGCGTGCGCTTTAGACCGCTCATCCACCTGTGTGAAAAAATATAATTTACATTCCGATCACCTTCTTCTTCTCCTTCTTCTTCTTTAAAAATTACCATTTGCTTGATAGATACTGTGCGTTTTTATGTTTTTTTTATTTTAATAGTTCTTGCTATTTCCTTTTCTATTTCGTCCTCTAGCTGAATAGTTGAATTTATTTTAGACTTTCATATCTTGAATAGAAAACCCTTTTATAGCACTTCAAACCAGTTAATATTATTTTATTTGATCCCTTCTCTTGCATAAAATATCCCCAATTTCATAATGAGACTATGTGAAACCATTAAAAAGCATTTTTTTTTCTTTTGAGTATTACCAATGTTCAATATCAGTTACATTTTTAAATGCATTTAATTAAATATTATTCACAAATGGAGCATTAAATGTACCATGTGGTGTTTTATACTACTTGAAGATTAGGAGCTCATGCTAATAGATGGAAATACAGAGCAAACAAAACTTAAGACGGTCTTTTTTCGATTAAGATGAGATACAGATAGTTCAAGGCTGTATTTGTTTTATTTTTCATTTACAAATGCTGGAAATAAATTTTGTTCACCATGTGGAAAATTAGTTAAAGTGATTGTATAAAAGGAACAGACAAGAATTTAAAATAATCATGAAATAATTATCTTGCCCGTTAAAGAATAAGCACGATTTCAGTCAAGTATATATATTGGAACAGGGAAGATTTTTTGAACTATTTACCACACTTACTCTCAAAATTGTGCTTTATTAGCAATCTGACATACTGAAATACCTTCCTTACAGCGTGCATCATCGTAGATCTGGTGATGCAATATACATCAATGACTATAGTTTTCATTCTATATAAATATATTTCACATAACCATGTATCCATACATACATACAATGGGGGATCCAGGGATAAGGACATTCTCACCGTCTAAGTCTCGATTTCTTACAATATTATTATGTTTCAAAGAGGGGTCTCTATAACGTCCAGAATATTAGAATGATATACAATACAATCGTTTCTAGTGCATATTAAATTAGTCCATCCACTGTAAGTACCACCACATACATCTACAGACTTTTTCAATCTGATTATCAAATAACTAAATGCCATTTTGTATCCACTTTTGATATGTTGTTCATACAATGCAAAATTGCACTTCCTACAACATGGCGGTTTTCAAAATTATCCGCCCCTCAGAGAATCTTCCAAACAAATCACCTGAAGCTAAATCAGGGAGGATGCGGCAAAGTTTGGTTGTTGAGCCTCGTCAGGAAGTTTGTCAATACCGGTTGATGTATGCCCCTGTGAGTTTTCATGGAGTAGATAAATACTGCAGTTATGCGCGGACAGATTGTTCAGTAGTATTCCACAAATTTTGTCACTACTTTGGAGGCATAACAAGACCCAGTGACGTTATCAGAACCAACTACAGGTATCAGGACAACCGGGCCTTTTGCATCCAAAAGGAATGCTCACAGAACTCTCTTGTCACTCCGACTACATCGAGCGGTTTGTTGTATCCGCTCGTTTTCCCCCATCCTGACTTTATTACTTTCTCTCCAGTCGAGCTAAAAGAGTAAATCCATGTTTCATAACTTGTAACAATCTCATTCCAATATCTCTGATCACTTTTTCATATTTGGCTAATAGCTATTTGGCGATTTCAACCCGAGACTGTTTTTGACTGTCTTCCACTGTATATTGAGCATCATCATCAACTGCCCCTTTCATATCAGCTATTTCAAGTTCTCCAATTACAGACAAATGACTTCCAGAACGTGATCATCTTCCATGGAACTGCGACCATTTTTAAAACAATGAAACTACTTAAATTTTGGAAAACAGGACAGAGAATTGCATCTGCAAATTTTCTTCAAGCTGGTTTTGACACCATTCGGGTAGTACCTTAAGAGCTCCCAGAGTTTATAGTATATTCTCAGCTCAGCAGCAGATTTGTTCTCCTTCTCCGACATTTTGTTACTGCATTTATGTATGTTACGTCACACGCATATATCTGAAGGTGT
>JAECUM010010330.1:0-34559 GCA_016617855.1 Megalonaias nervosa | reverse complement strand
TATTAAATCAATTTAGAAAACGGGGATTATTAATACTTTTCATCATTATTTTTCATACGTCAGTAGTGACTAATATGTGGAAATTGATCATTGATCTAGAATCAACTGCAGACGCTCGCGAGAATGTTTATATACGCGTGTTATTGCGCCATGGGCGGATCACAATTTGATATACCAATAGTATTCGTATATCAAATTGCTTTATACCAACACTTTAAATGCATGTTATCTTTTAATGTATGTGGTATATATATATATATATATATATATATATATATATATATATATATATATATATATATATATATATATATATATATATATATATATATATATATATATATATATATATATATAAAATTCATTTTGTATGCTTTAAAATAAAAGGATGCAATAAATAAATGTGTTTAATTTTTTCTATCCAATTATACGCATGCTATAGAGAGTCACGTAACAATAACCGCATTTGCGGTTTACCTTAAGAAGCCTACTATTTTGCCAATCTCATCGATGGTGGCAATAAAGACATGCTGTAATAAATTAATTTAATAACCATAAGAACAATTATTAAAAATTTTCCGTTTTCTTCAATCGACATTTTGTATAGTTGAAGATTACCAGAAAGAAAAAGTAAAATGTGTTTCTATTTCAATTAATCTTGTTTAAACGCAATCTATCTCTCTCGATGAGTTCATATCTGTGGTAATTTTGTTGCTATATTGTCTTGCGATAATGATGGTATGACAAGGGTTACAAGTATCGCACGCCAGGGGTTACGAGTATCGCATGCCAAAGGTTACAAGTATCGCATGCCAAGGGTTACAAGTGAAGAATTTTCTGCAGTGCCGGATTAAACCCTGTGGAGGCCCCTAAGCAGTCGAAATCCCGGGTCCCCCTCGCAAATTTTCTCCTAATACATCAAGATCAAATCAATTCAATATTATTTTGATCCGTTGTCGCGGGGCCCCTAAAAGGCGTGCGGCCCATAGGCCGGTGCCTACTCTGCTTTATTTGGTAATCCGGCACTGATTTTCTGTGAAAAGGAAGTAGACAAATATAAGTCTTACTAATATGCAATAAAAGAACGTTGGTTTTACGTTACATATATTAGAACATATTGTGAACATAATCAAATCGAAACTGAAAATCATTATGAATATTGACAGGGATTACAAGAGACCGACCTCGAATTGATGCAGAAATATGGAAGATATGTTGGGTAATCTCTCTCTCTCTCTCTCTCTCTCTCTATTACCAAAGACTTCTAAAAATGGTACTAGCAGCTGCCTCGCTAGGCGCTCAGCATAAACAGGTTAGTGTTAGAACTGGTCGGCCTGGTGTCAGGATAATGTGACTGGGTGGGGACATCATGCTAAATGTCTGCGACATGATGCCCCAGTGCTAGACATCATTTTAAACTGTCACACTCCAGACATCGTAGCAATATGACTGAAATATTATTAAAGCTACGTTAAAAATCCTACAAACACAAACACACACAAACTCTCTCTCTCTCTCTCTCTCTCTCTCTCTCTCTCTCTCTCTCTCTCTCTCTCTCTGTAATTAATATGTAACAGGTTACCTTCTGTTACTCCAAGCTTTATTTATGTCTGCTCCTGTTTCATGCACACAAAACTGAAATCTTCATATGGTGAAAGTAGGAATGTGTCATTTACTATACAAGAATGTGCCATTTACTATACAGGAATATACCATTTACTATACAGGAATGTGCCATTTACTATACAGTATATATACTTCAATAATGAGCAAGTGAGTTACATTCGTGCACAAGAAGTCCTTATGACTCACATGCTTTGAAGCAATGCCAAGGTCAATGCTTTGTAAAAGACGTCATCACGGTGCGGAAACTGTGTGTAAACGACTTTTTAAAACAACCTGCTAATATGTTGAGAACCACGTGGCTGGTCGGTCTTTCTTCGCCGAATGTGTATTCTTTGTTAAATTATTGCAAATTATTATTATTATTATTATTATTATTATTATTATTATTATTATTAAGCGATACTGTCTCGTATGTTTGCTCTCATGAATATTTTATTATTTCATTATTTTGGTGTGGTTTAAACGATATTTATTAGATACGATACATTAATATACTGATAGAGATTTGAGCAACAAGCAAAGTTACTTAACATAAGCTCTCTCTCCTCAAATGCATGACTGTTTCAATTTCAGTCATGAGATTAATGAAACATTGCAAATAACCATATAACAAAATACGGAACAGAGGCAGAGAAAGGATAATGCACAGAAAAGAGATTGCTTTGTATTATTATTATTATTATTATTATTATTATTATTATTATTATTTAGAATTTTCTTCGGCAACACTCCCCAACTGTTGATCACCGACCCTGAGATGATAAAGGACATATTAGTGAAGAGATTTTCAGACTTTACTGATAGGCCGGTAGGTCGACATCGGATTAATTTACTTTTATTTCATACACAAACAACCCCGCTCCCAAGAAAGGAAAGATTTACTAAAACAGTAAACCTTTACAACTTAAATTTTCGCCTTTGTTTCTCAAAGTTTCAACATGTTGGTACCGACTAAATATGGTAAAGCTTCTGGATGAGCATTTCTAGGAACCTCCCTGCTTTTATGTAATCAATGGATCATTTTCCTTCAAACAATAATGTTTAATAGTTACAGTTTATGAAGGACTAGTGCAGGTGTTATGTTCAATAATAATAATTAGTAGTAGTATTAGTAGTAGTGGTAGTAATAGTAGTATCAGCGTGATCATCATTATCGTCATCGTTATTATTACTTCAGCAATCTTTCCAAGACAGAAAGTTCTTCGATTCTGCAGTAAACGTGGCCTCTGGGGAACACTGGAAATTTCTCCGCACTACACTAAGTCCCACATTTAGTTCCGGAAAAATGAGAAACGTGAGTTGCTTACGTTTTATCTTTTTAGCACGGAGTTGTTTATCGTTCCAAAACCAGTAATGGGAGAATAAGTCACAAAATTTTTATTTCAAAATGTTTTATTCTTTTAGTTTACTACAATGGTGTTTTGATCAATGAAATGGAAATCTGAAATAAAAAGAAATGTAATGGAAAAGCAGAAGATAAATATATATTTAGAATATAGGGCAGGAGAGAAAAAAAACTAGTATAAGTAAAGCATGAATTATAAACGCTGGTAGTACTTGGAATGAATGGTAACGTTTTTCAAGAGAAAGGATTTCTTTCTTCTATTCGTATTTGTCACTACTGACACCAATATTATCAAACAGTTTAGAGGAACATGTTTCGTTTCAAGCATGGAATCGATCCCTTGTCTCAACCTAATGCTTCGTTTTCATGCACCTGCATCTTAACATACTCTGCCATGTGCTTATCCACATCCCCAAATAAACAGAATTGAAAGATGTCGAAGGTAAGGATTCAATAAACTATTACTGATACTTTTTGTATGGCATGACATATAGAATTATTTTTTTAAAAATATACAGCGTGTCTGACTTTTAACACAAAACTTGAACATAGTGTCTTGAAGCTGACGAAAACGTCAGCTCCACCTTCGCCCCTATAGAAGCGGATTCAAATACTAAAATGATGCAAGAAAGTTTTCAAAGCACACATATCCCGGTGCGGAACATTTTAAAAGCACACATATCCCGGTGCGGAATATTTTTGTAGTTGTGTTTTTCTTGCTGATATGTATCGCTGTGCTGCTTTTAGATGACGCCCCTCATTTCTCGCTGCTTGGAGAGACTGATAGAAAATGCAAGGAATATGTCGGAGAACGGAAAATCTGTAGAAATGAAAAGGTATGACATTCACGGTAGAAACTATCCTCTATAATGTAGACAATACAGGAAGGAATAATCCACCATTTTGGAATGCGACATGATGATATATCTTGAGTAGATTAGCCTCTGATGAGATGGAACACGTGTATATTTGCTTCGAAAGGACTTCTGTTCCTTATCAAGTTTCGTAGGACAATACGACCATTATCTTCATTTAGAGATTGAAACTTGAACGAATACAGTGTTCTTAAAGTATGCATAGAACGAATACAGTGTTCTTAAATTAAGTATGCATAGAACGAATACAGTGTTCTTAAAGTATGCATAGAACGGATACAGTGTTCTTAAAGTATGCGTAGAATGAATACAGTGTTCTTAAATTAAGTATGCATAGAACGAATACAGTGTCCTTAAAGTATTCATATAACGAGTACAGCGTTCTTTAAGTATGCATAGAACAATTAAAGTATGCATAGAACGAATACAGTGTTCTAAAAGTATGCATAAGACTAATACTTACCTTGTTAAACCATGAACGTGTCAGGTTTTCCTCGCCTACATTACGTATTTGGAGACGTAATACCATTCACTGGACGCAGTTATGGCTTTTGTTCGTTTCTTTCTGCGTTGGGGGTGGAGGTGTAAAGATGACCATTTTCAGTTTTTATTTCATAAATAAAACACACAGGATACGCGGATATCAATACGATTCACAATTTAATATAACAGTTGTTTAGGTCTTGTTAGCTTGTGGTAATATCTTGCGGTATTTATCCAGGTTATAATTCCTCGTGACTCTCATTTACGTGCTGAGAGCAATTCCAAAGCGTTAAGAAATCATGAAACGAAGTCTCACCATTTATTTAAAAAAAGTATCAATCAAATATCAAACTGACAAGATTTCCCTAATTTGCCTTCTAGCTTGTTTGGAGCCTTCACGATGGATGTGATATGTAGTACGGGATTTGGGATCGAGGTGGACTCGCAAAGGAAACCCAATCATCCCTTTGTAGTCAATGCAAGGAAAGCAATGTCAGCCAATATAGTGGGGCCTCGGATTTTGCTTGCAAGTAAGTCAAAATACACAGTTTATGCACTAAAAAAGTTGAAATTCAATTCTCGTCCTATCACAGCGCACAAGTAGCGGTGACAATTTTTCAGTAATGAAGTTAAATGTTTAATTTGATATGTTTGTTTGCTTGTTGGGGCTTTTTTCTCTTCTCTTTTGGCTTGATTTAGCTTTAAAACAAATATGCTGTGATCAGTTTATTCTTCTTTTGCTTGAATATTATTATGGTCAACAATACGCTGTCATTGTTATATTTGTATTCTGTTGCTGATGGCGTCGTTTCTTATTGCTGATTTACGTATTGTTTGTGATTATGGTCATGTAAATATAATTCTACGAAGAAGAAAATCAACCCTTACAGTATCATCAATGGATCGCCTACAAACCACTAAGTCTTTGAAACGATCAACATTCTTGTAGAATCGTTCATGTAGAACAAGCAGAACGTTTTACGGATCTGTCATGGAGTCGAAAAATATTATGAGATTCTTATGCATGCTCAAATCGAAATGCTAACATCTGACTGGTTGCTGTTCATACAGTGACTACAAAGACGTCCGGTGTGAGTTTGAGCACGATAATGTTTAAAAATTCGCGGCATGGTTATGATTAGCCCAAAAATACGAAATGAAAAATAAATGTCTGTGAGGTGGTCATCTAACAGAAATGAAAGATCGGTGTGCATTATATGTATATATATATGTGTGTGTGTGTGTGTGTGTGTGTGTGTGTGTGTGTCTCTCTCTCTCTCTCTCTCTCTCTCTCTCTCTCTCTCTGTTATCTTTACACCAGTACAGGCAATTAGTACGAAGTTCGAAGATAAAGTGTTAGGCACTAACAAATAAAACAAAAATAAGTTGTTTAAATCCCCAGGAAGAAAACTTTTAAAATAAAGATATATTCATCTAAGATATAAAATTAGAAAAACATTGTTCAAATACAGGACACAATTTAATGGGTAAAATCCTTTTTTTAAAAAAAGAACACAAACAACATTCTTTAAGCAAATCCAAGATTTTCAAGGGTACCTAATTATTAAAGATATATAGAGTTGAAAAAAATAAACAAACTTTTGCCTGATAGAATGAACACTCATAGAGCGATACAGGTACAATAGCTGAAAACATTTCTAAACATATGTTTTTCAGGAATGGATTACATATTGATATTTTAATGTCAATTATATCGATAAGGTTCAACAGCATGATGATATTTTAATGTCAATGATATCGACAAAATAATACCAATTTCCCAACAACATACTGACATTGTAACGTCAATTATATCCATAAGCTTATGCCAATATCAACAGTATATCGATGTTTTAATGTCAATGATATTGATAAGGTTATATCAATCTCAACGACATGTTGATATTTGTATATCAATGTATATCAATGATATCGGTAAGGTTACACCAGTCCCAACGACATATTGATATTTGTGTGTCAATGCTATCGATAACATTATACCAGTTTATTGGACATATTAATATCTGTATGTCAATGATATCGACAAGGTTATTTCAATCGTATCCCTAGTATCGTGATCATGCTGGTCATTCCGGTCCTTGATATTGTCTTCGGTGATATGACATTAACTCCCACCATCTCTCCAAACCCACCTACCCCTTCTCCATACGTCTAGGTCCATATTCCTTACCTTGGAAAGGAGTAGGTCACAAGACCAAGCTCAGTCCTATCTAGAATGAGGAGAGGGTTACATCCGTATTTGGGGAAGGAATAGGGTCAGAAAATCGGGATCTTTCGGGTTACATCCGTGTTTGGAAAAGGAAATTCGATTTATGGGGATAATGAAGGTTGAATCTTGACATCAAATTTTCTCAAGTATATATAATCTCTCTCTCTCTCTCTCTCTCTCACACACACACACACACACACACACACACACACACACATTTCGATCAATGGCGTAGGCAACTCAGTGGATTTATAATGCCCGCGGCACTGGCAGCAGAGTTGCTTCCCATGTTCTATCGACAGGTTTGATACATTTATTGATAATAAAATTCTCACATACTCCTACAATGTAATTTATTCTAACAATGACAATATTGCGTAACATCGCTCACAACATCAATTAAGTAAGGTTTCTCGGAAAGATAAGTTATTTTCATCCTACTTTTTCTCACAATGGTAGATCCCCATGTCCTTTCTATTTCTGGATATAAGATTACCCCCACCCAACTTCCTTATTCCAGCCTTGTAACTTTTGATTATGGTTGGGTCCGCATGATCTTTTGGATAGTAAATTAATTTCCACCCTGATCTACCGCCCAGTACGACTGACAACGGTTGGTCTATGGGGCATCTTTCCATTCCAGGCGAGAGTGGCCTTCTTAATGTGTCCTATCCTTTACCTCTATAACTGTTAGGGACCTTGGAGTGGAGGAGGTGACGTAATCCGTCAACATCGAAGGGCATAATGACCAGCGTGATATATTAGTCTCACCATCCTATGTCACGGTTACTTGGATCAGTTCTGGGTTTTGAATTAGCTTTAATCTCATCGGAATGCAACAACTGGTCGAAATTAAAGAGCCGCTCAGAAAAGAAAAGCAGAGGCAATAAATACATGCTACTCCAGAGTGTCTTTTGTGCGCAAGCCCGTTTTCACAAAATAATGCTTATAGACGAATTAGAGGCAAATGTTTACTTAAATCAGACGTGATGTACAAGATCTGTTTGCCGATTCGAAGCAAGGTTGCCGGTAATTTTACTATAAGTAGGGTTTCGCGAAAACAGTATAGCAAGCCAGATACTGATGCAGTGGAGCCTGGTTATCTGCCCCCTACCACCACCCTAATCCGGGTCAATCGGCTTCTCCCCATCCCAGACGAGAGTGACCTTGGTAAGCTGACCTACCCCATCCCTAGGTAAGGGGCATATACCTGATCGGGTGGTGGGTGTTCAACGTGTTTTCAAAATGGCTTTCATCCAAATCTTAGCAAGTGTTTGCCTGTAATTTACACTATAAACAGTTTTCGCGGAAACGATGGATCGCACCAAACACTTATGTAGCAGAAAATGATGTAGGCTAAGTTTTTGCCTGATCGGCTCTGATTTCTTCCAAATCTTCGACCGATTGTTGCATTGGCTGACACATAAAGCTCTTGCCGAAAAGCAAAATGTTTTCCGCAGGCGAGAGTTATGCGAGAGGGTGATACTGTATATTGACCTCCTTGTATTTCAGCGATGTTTCCTGACCTTCGAAGGTTTATTCGGAACATACCACTAATGGATAAGAGCGCACTGGACTTTTTTATAGAAGCAACCAAGTCGGTGATAAAAGAGCGCAGGAATAGTACGTCAAATGTAAGAACGTTTTCAAATTTTGGATTTGTTCAGACGAAAATAACATTTTGCATTGCATCTAATTTAAGTACTAAAGATTGTTTACATCCAATCTCGAATCATCATATTCCATTTGGCCTTTTTCTGGTATTATAACAAACAAACGCTTGATACCTAAAGTAATTACCCGTTTAAGCCGTGAGGCGAGATCGGCAGTAAAACAACATTTAGGTTAAGCGGAGAGATACAAAGTAATGGCAATGACGCAGTTTGCTGGCGATTAAAGAAACAATTTGTAGAATGATTAAAAGCAATATTGTAATGAAATCCGTCTTGGGATGCATTTTGGCTCATCGCATGTCATCTTTTGCTGCGCAAATTTAGGTAGAAAATACTTACAGTAAAAAGGTTCTCATACCAGAGAATAACTTCCATTTAGAATTTATGCATATCACTAATTGGTCCAATGTACCTTCCTTATTGCCTTAAAAGGCGACTAAAAGAGGCAAACTGCTTGTCGTGGGATGCATCAGTGTTTATGCTCCACAGGAGAGCGCATATGAAACATCTGAAACACCCTTAAAGTAATTTCTTCCTGAACAACTGCACAAAAAACTGAAATACTATTTAAAATTGAAATAATAAAAATTGCGCAGTAAATAAAGCAAAAATGACCAATGAGCAATGACCAATGAATTTCATATGTTGTCATAACTGTCTACTAGGCACGGGAACAGAGATAAAACACTTAAACTTTCATACAAATAATATCAGCTGAACGCCAAGCTGCTGCATAATAACTAAAGACACTGGAGCAATTACTAAACTACTGAAATCTTACTACTGTAACACCATTATAGACCGATGCACAGAAATTAAAACACTCTATGTCTCTAGATCAGACTAACGGGACACATTTACGTACTAATGAAATACACAAATACTATTCAGATCTTACTGCTGCGATAAATGGAGTTGATAAATTTCTAAAACTTTGTACACAAAATAATTTGAAATTCATTGCACAAGACAAATCATGGAGCAAAACTACATTATCATCAACTCAAACGTTTTCAGACAGGCGATAGAAATATTAAATGAGTTCAACATAAAAGCAACAAGTTCGTTATCAGAAGAAAATATGTACAAGTTTGCAAATCAGGGTGGGATTTTGGTATGATCAATGTTAGCTGTGATACAAAAGAACATAAATGTTAAATTTACAATTTCAAACATAAAAGGATGTCCTGCAATGTATTAAGAAAGATAGTGATTTATATATTGCATTCAATAACGAAAACATCGAGATAAGCAGCTGCCCTGAGAGTAAAATGGTCAAATTTCTGCAGGATGAAAAGAAATGAAATTACATATTTGATAATAAACAAACAAGTTTGTGTTTGGAAACATATACAGCTCAACTCGACAATGTCAATCTATACCAGGTCAATAAACAACGATTTGTCAAAACAGAGATTGAGATTCACAGATTACCTAAAGCAAACGAGAATAATATCGTATTAAGATGAAAGAAATGAAAGGATTATAGATCGAAATCAAAGCAGAACTGCCTGTAATTATTGAAAATTAATACTTAGTGGATCGATATACTTGCACAAACTATTTCCATAATATTGTTTTTAAATATTAAATAATTGACATAAGAGTTTAAAACAGTAACCAATACAGCATTATACACTTTCCCCGCAACTCTATTTAATACTTTAAATTGGTTACCTTTCCCTAACCAAATTGATATAGAGAATGAAGTTAGCTAGATACAAATTGACTAAATTCAATTTTTCACATAGAAGCCAGGAAACATTTGCTGCATTCAAACCTGTGATGGCGATGAATATGTGAAAATATACAGATGACATTGTGACATGAAAATTTGGCAGAATTAAATGAAAGAAATTGGTCATTGTGGATGGCATGATCTGGTTGGGATATTTTCATAATGGCATATGATAGATAAAACATACAAGAGTTAAGTAAATCAATATACGCATTTTACGTGTATTTTGTAGATGAAAAAGCTTCTGTCTGAATATTAAATATATGTGCATGATACGTTTAGCTCAAGCAACAACAACATAGCTTTGAAACAACGTAATTTTATCTGCAACAATTTCAATATTCAGACGCGGGATAACTATAAATATCACTATGAAGAAAACAAGAAACACAAAAACAAATATTTCATAGATAATGGATCATAAGGACATAACACTGTACCCTATAGTTTTGGGGAACCTACGTCATTTGTTGTGTTAGCCCCTTACAAAGGTAAATAAAAGCTTTTGTAGGTACAGATTAGTATTCAAGAAAAACATAGCCATCTGATAAAATTAATTATATGTCGGGCGAAGAAGAACCTACTAGCTTCCTACTTCTTTCTTCAAGGCAGTAAAGACCTGACATATGATGGAATACTTATTGCACAACAGTTGTAATAGAATCGGTTAGTGAACAAATGATGATGGACGTACTAGTTCTATGACACCAGGGTTACCGCAAAGTTGAAATGAGTATTGTAAAATTCCAACAGTATATAATAGATTCAGTTTTATGCTGTTGCTGGTGACCTTTTGTTACTTGGTCATACTGTTATGAAAATGGGTAGTATAGCTAAATTCAAGCATAACTTGAGGAAATCCAGCTACCCGATAAAACAGGAGTTACACTCTGCCATCAACACAGAGGAAACAAACAAAGGTATTCCAAATCCTGATAAACTACCTGTAGTATACATGAAGACTAAAGAAAAAGTGTATATTAATCAAGTACAGAAGAAGCAGTGTGATGATGGTGGCATGCATAGCACATCTTCTAATTCTGTCGTATTAACAGATGCTCGAAAGATGCATAGTAATCGAACGTTGTGAAGCAAGGACGAAGAGCGTTTGTGTTTGCAAACGCCAAAAAATGAAACAACATCGACTATGAAATCAAACAATAGTCATTTATGTTGTTCCCACGATTGTTGGAACTGATATGGTTTACGTTTTGAAGCAGGATACAAATCTTGAAATTCTCTAACTGCCTTGCTTATGCATCTGAGTGTGATGCAAATAACAAATAAAATATATAAAGTGTTTAGAAAGGAACGAAACAGGTTTTTCCAGTATAATTCAATAGCCAATCTATCATAATTGTAATAATTCCTGGTAATGCAACTATTTCTCGTTTGACTAAATCAATCAAATCTTCGGCTAAATTATTCTAACTTCACCTATTCATTGAAAAAACTGATTAGTCTGGAGTAAGTGGAACGATTATGTGCAGTGGGAAAACAGTACTTCTCACCAAGTTTGTAATAGATGCTCTATCAATAGCAAATTTGGCAGAGAGTACCGTTAGACACTGGCAATGCAATCGCTGTAAAAGGTGGTATTGTTATATCCTTTTTTAACCTGTTACTTAAGTGATTCTTGTCTTTCACTTTTAAATTGATGTTTCCACATTGTTCCTTCTCTCTAACTGTATTAAATGTCGGAAGATATGGCTCGTTGAAAACTACTCAACTGTTCTGTTTGTCTGGGACTCATGACCTCTAGTTTTGGATAATGATTTATAGACCTTCTCCTTTCTCTTCTGTAATGAATAAACGTTTCTCAGCAGGTTAAAGTTCTTCCATTCGTATTCTTTCGTGATAATCATCGTTTATAGTCTCTGCTTCTCTTAACTGTTGAAATGGTCCTTTTGTGTATATTGTTTTTATCTCTGTTTCATAGGTTATTTGTAATCGTACAATAAAAATGGAGAGAAGAATACAAAGAGCAATTTAAAATGGAGAGATGAAAAACATAGCAATGAGTATTTTATGATCAATGAGAACATATTTAAATTGTAAAAAATAGCGCTACCTGTTAGCCACTGAAAACGTTTCAAAAAATTACAAAATTATGTCCAGTAATCGACGAGAATAACAAAATAATTAGCCATTCATTAGGTTAGCCTTATTATTTATGAGATTTTGGGTTTCTTGTTGAACGTATTGAAACAGTTACTCATGTAATGTATCAACAAAAAGCAACCACTACACATTTTAATTATCTTTCATTTTCCAGATCTTGTATTTCCACATTGTCTTATGTTCCCTTGTTGAAATCTACATACTTAAATGTTATCAAACTGGTACTTAACACTGAACGATGCATTCATGGCTTAAGCGACAAAAACGTTCTGTGAAATATTTAATTTAATTGCATATTATGTAACCATCTTTCAAATAATTTTGTAACATATCCAAGCTTTCTATGGCAAGCGTGTTGCTGGTCAATCATGTGACAATGCATTTTGTAAATTCTCAAAATGATGTTTAGACTTTTATAGCTTCAGTATTGACAAATATTTCAAAAATCGTATTTACTCGTTTATTTTCCATGTTTTCCGACTAATATTCAGACACGTTTTACATGTTATCTCTTTTTATGCCCCAATTGCTAATTATATTTTCAAGTCCCGTCTGTACTCTTCAACTGCATATGCGGTTCCAAGATAAATATATTTTTTGTCGTCGATAAGCCCCAGTGCTCATTCCAGCTGACATCTACGGTTTAATCTAAGCTCCGTCGTGTGTTGCTGAAGAGAGGTCACACGTGACATGGTATAGACCATTCTTTCGTTCCAATCATCAAATCAGGCTCATGCACCATATTTGTCATCTTGCATATTTTGCTTACTCGTTAAACGTTAAACAAGACTCCATGTCAACTCTTTACAGCGTAAACTAAACACGTACATGCTATGTGCAAGAGAACAATCATTTAGTCACTGGGATGAAACCAAGAAAAGATCTGTCAATCCAAGTTGTAACATAAACTGTTAGCAGTATGAAAATGTGTTACTCTTCAATACAAGTAAAAACTTATGTTCACCCTACGGCTGAATATAGACATTACTGTCTTGTTCTTTCACCTTTCGTGGGGTTTTCAACAAATGGATAAAAATATCAGCTTTGATTGGAAAATCAATCACTAAATGCTTAGCGTTTAGCGGAAACTGTTATACCTTCAAGTTATTAGATTCATATGGAGCTGATGAAGAGCGAATTACACACAACAAACTCAAATAGGATTAGCAGAGAAAAATTGGAGAAATAAATCAGGACGCTTGACCGATTGAGAGATAAACTGAGAGAACAATGTTTGGTCACTCTACTTAAATAACCTAGACAATGCTTTAAGCCTAAATGATTGCACTCATAGTGATAATCGAGAAGATGGTTTCCATTATAAGACAGATCTTGAAAAAGAAAGACAACTTTAAATGAATGATATTTTTAACCTTCATACGAATAAGTTACATACAAATTCATGTTCGTTACAACTTTGATTGGTGTAAGAGTGTGTTGCTTGTGTGTCTTTTGTATCGTGCCCAGCACGACCTCACCTTTCGTCACAAAAGGCTTTGACGTTTTTGTAGAATTTGTAGCATAATAAATTGCGACAAGGCCGACATGAGGTAAATGTGTAATTAGGATCAAGCATAATCAGACACACCAGGAAGTGGAATACCCCAATCAAATGCATCATTGTACCAGTTAAACGTCCAGTTTGTATAATGAACTAAGACAAAATATCTTGACTATACCTCTTAACTTGAGAAACGAAATTTAAGATACCACTTAACTTTCCTATACTAACAGTCCTTGCTACACTTATCTACGTACTCATCCACAATTTTTATGATCTACCATTACATGCAATAGAACAGCTGAAATGTGCACTGACTTTTAAATTAGTTTATGTTGTGATATTTCAATACAACAAAAATATCATTTTATCAACTCCATTAATCTCTTAGCTGAGATTTCAATATTATTTATGTGATTCAGTAGTAAGAAAAATGTTGCAGTAGTAGGAGCTATGAACAGTTGGGGTGTTTGTTTTTTTAAAGCAGAAGTTGATAATTGTGTTTCAGAAGCACAATAATTTCTTTTAGTTTTTTATGCAGTAGTTCAATACGAGCGTCAGCCCTTTGGCTTCTCTTTGCTTGCCCTTATGGAGAAGCTTAATGAGTGCCTCAGTAAAGTTATCGTGTCTAGTAGCGGATTTTCGATAGTCATAATATTTTAATTAATCAATCATTTTTATTTTATTTGTTGTGCTTTTGCGACACATAACGTTTTCATATTTAACTAGAGTTTCAGAATTGTCATACATATTTAGATAGATGGTGTACGAAACATTCTCTTGGGCGTGTATGAGTGTGTAGATTTAGCCCTGTTTCTGCCTCTAGATTGTGGATTTTGGCAATTTTGCACTATTACCAATTAATTGCTTAGATTTTACCCAGCACTAAACTATAATAATAACGGGCGAATTTTAAGATAGGGGAAAGTTGTTCTCCTTTTAATGCATAAGATATTTGTGCTTCTATTTTGTCCATCAGCTCTAGTTCAACATTTCAGTATATTTTTAGTGAAGATTCTATAGGAGCACATAACCGTTCAAACACGGTCTATAACTACCTCTGGATTTTCTGGGCTAATTTCCTACTATAATCTTGGTTCCACACCCTAGAAAGTTTATATCGGGAAATAGACCCTTAAAACTGAATCGAATATTCTAAACAACATTGATACCTTGAATAATAATCCATTGATAAAACTGTATCCGCTTGTTCACATGTTGAAAGGAAAAGGGGGAAACTAATTCTTTTCATCGGAAGTCCTTGTTAGCTACATAACAAATATCCTGGCAATTGCACAAAATATGCCAAGCCGTTCTGGTGTGTAATAGCTCTTTAAACCTGAGAATAACTGTGCAAATAAGTAAATTAATACGCTAGATTAATTGTGCTGAAGATTTGAAATATATTCAGCTTCTCCACTTGCCTTCAACATGGCAGACAAATTAAGATCAAACGTTTGTTTAAAAGGAGTCTATATGGACCAATCAAAACAGTTTGTTCATGTAAGACGGCTGCTTGCGGTATAGATGACTCTTTTGTTTTTTGTTTTTTTGTTTTTTTGTTTTTTTTTTATTTTATTTTTGCTTTTTATGCAGAACTACAGGGATCTCATTCAGTTAATGATCAATGCACACAAAGAGCAAGATAGCAAGACTGAAGAGCAAGTCGGCCTAAACTTTGATTCTTATAAGAAGAGAGGTAAAATAGGTTACTATAGCCTTCATTTGATCAGGGATGAGTTACCGTGTTAACACACACACACACACACACACACACACACACACACACACACACACACACACACACATACATATACCCACACACACACTCGTTTGTTGCCAGTACGCATTAAAAAGTGCATCTATGTATAATCTTCTAAAAAATTTTATCATGGGATAATCTGCCCAGTTCAGCTCATGGAACGTGAGAATATAGATGGTGGATATAATATCTCAGTTTCGGGAATATTTATTGCTTCTACTTTCAAAATCCAACATTTCTTCCTTTACCAAAGATTTATTGTTATAATTTTCTAAACACATTCGGCATTCTGTGATATATTCATAATTAAAATTAAGAAGGTGATATTGTCGTACACAGTTCTTGCATGTGTGTTTGTACCCACCTGCAAAGATGATTCAAGTATGTTTCAAGTCACGTCCTCCTGTTGGTCTATATATATATATATATATATATATATATATATATATATATATATATTGAGCATATATATATATTATATATATATATATATATTTCGGTGTCTGTTTCTGCATTTTCGTTTGGCTGCATGTCTGTCTATCTGTCTGTATATAAGTATAATTTGCAGGCTTGACAGACAATGAAGTTTTGGCGAATGCACTAATGTTCCTTTTGGCTGCTTTCGACACTACATCCAGTCTCCTGACTTTCACATCATATCTCCTCGCGGTGAACCAGGACGTTCAAGATAAACTGAGACTGGAAATTGAAGATAAATTAGGCACTGTAAGTTCGGGAAATGCTAACCACAAATCATTTTTAATTTTGTAGCAAGACAAAATCCTTAAACATGTCCAAAGGCTGAAATAATTGTTGTGTTTATGTATTCTGCTGTATAGTTTTGCATATTTATTTCTTACCTTGAATATTATGTGTCTCTTTTAAATATTTCTGACTCATATTTAATATTTTTATATATTGACTGGATTTCCTAGACTTGTTTTCTTTTATTATATATGTATTATTCACAGTAATGAAGCTTTTGGAGGAGGTGTCATATACGTCATTTATTCAGTTCATTTAAAATTCTTGATTCACATCCTAGAATCATTTGATTAGTTGAGTTCTTTCCTCACCTAAAACGTATAATATAAAAGGTCGAAAATTTATTTCCAGAATGAACCCTGCTATGACAATGTCTTCAAATTACAATACCTAGATATGGTAGTGTCCGAGACTCTCCGAGTGTACACGCCCGCAAGTAGGTTAGTATCTTTCTGTGTTGATTTTAAGTAAAATGGTGTGCATCGTCTTTGCATAATATCCACACGTATTTGCACAACATTGTTTCCTCTCTTTATGACTGAAACCATGCTACTTACGTATCTTAATCACACACACACACACACACACACACACACACACACACACACATATATATATATATATATATATATATATATATATATATATATATATATATATATGTCGAATATTATTTAGCAAACACATGGCTTCTATTATTCAAGGTCAAATGTCCTTCATCCACTTCATCCACAAATCTTTGGCTTCTTCGGCAATAAAGAAAATTTAAGAAAAACGTAGTCTACAAGTTTGTGTCTTCAGTACATTTTCTTTAGTCTGTCTCGTGCTTTCTGCAATATTACAGTAATAAATTAACCGGTTGTGCATTATTACATTTCTCAGAATTTGTCTATATACGACTACTTTGTAGTTTCTGCAGATAACAAACTATATTTGTAATAATCGTCAAGACTTGCATATCGTAAACCTCATCTGATACTCTTACTTTATTATTGTGTACTACTCATTGACTAGACATGTACAAAAGACCGTTAGTGCCAGGTGAGGAAAAGAAAGTTTGCATTTTTAGGAGACGAGATTGCGTTACTACCAGTTAGTATTGGCGCAATCGGGCTTCCATAGAAATGTGCACGTAGGATAACTGTGTACATGTACAGCAGATTAGGTAGCATTGTAACCGTATTTTGTTTTTGTCGTTTCTAATAGATTCAGTAGAACCGCAATAATGGACACGGAAGTATGCGGAATTAAGATCCCAAAAGGGCTAGATATAACGGTTGTGGCCAACGCTGTACATTTTGATCCGGAATTCTGGCCTAATCCGCATAAATTTGACCCCGAACGGTGAGATGTTTAGCTTTTCAAGTGTTGAAGAAAATCAAAATGTAATAAATTCAAAAATAATTTCAAGAGGAGAACCCCATTTTATGCAAAACACGAGACAAATCTCACATTAGCAAAATTTTCATAACGATATATATATATATATATATATATATATATATATATATATATATATATATATATATATATATATATATATATATATATACATATATATATACGTCTGCTTCAAAATGTAATTCTTGAAGGCATATGATATGAAACAAGAATTCATCTAATATATGTGAGCACTGATATTTAGATAATAAGCTTGATATAATGTATGTTTATAATATACTTCTATTACTTTTGCAGGTTTTCGCCTGAGAACAAGGACAATATTAAACCATTCACGTTTCTTCCGTTTGGGGCCGGGCCAAGAAACTGTATCGGGAAGAGACTGGCTTTAACGGAAGCGAAGATGGCTATCGTTGACATGGTGCGCAACTTCCGGTTTGTCACAGCACCAGATACAGAAGTATGATTTTCCTTATATTTAAATATTTTTCTTTTCTTTATTTCTAATGTGTTGTAGGCTTGCTTACTTAAAATAAAGGAATTAAGGAAGCATCAGCTGTACGTATACCCAATATTAAAATAATATATTTAGGATTATGGGAGAATCAGATTACTGTCGTCTGCTGTTAGTGTAAAGTCTTAGACATCGTATTGCAACTTGTTACTACTTTTCAAAAGGAGTATCTAATAATAGTCATTTATTCATACTGTCCATGAAACAAATGTTCTTATTTCCTAAGAGAAAGCATAATTGAAAGTAACTTGTTTAAATCTCAGTAACTTGCAAGGAAACACAAAGAAGCAAAAATAATCTGATATCCTACACTGAATTTGGGAAGTTAAAATAGTGGTGTCCCTTATGAAGTAAATTCTTTATAAAGATAAAACAATTTAGGACTTTTTTCCACGAGAAAGATATGTAATGGACCACACCAGTTACCCCAAGTTCGACAGCTCCGGTCTCCTAGTGGTTAGAACGTCCGCCTTAGATGCGAGAGGTCGCGGGTTGGAACCCTGACCGAGTCATACCAAAGACTTATAATAATTATACTAGCAGCTGCCTCGCTAGACGCTCAGCATGAAGAGGTTAGTGTTAGGACTGGTAGGCCTGGTGTCAGGATAATGTGACTGGGTGGTACATAATGCTATATGTCTACGGCATGATGCCCCGCTATAAACTGCCACAATGCAGACATCGTAGCGATATGACTGAAAAATTGTTAAAGCTATGTTAAAAAATCCAAATCACGCACGCAAGCACGCACGCACGCACGCGCGCGCACACACACACACACACACACACACACACACACACACACACACACACACACACACACACACACATACACACACATTTACCCCAAGTTCTACTGAATATACATTGTGAATTAACATCATGAAGGTAATGACATTGTTTATTTGGGTAATTTCAGATTCCGCCAAAACTCCAAAAGGGGGGATTAACCAAACCTGCAAATGGAATGTTCCTGAAGCTAGAAGCTCTTTAAAGAAGAATAAAGATGTGACGACATAACAGATATGGAACTCAAAGTGTAACGATGATCAGAGCTACTTTTGTTTGTTTTTTACTAAGATTCTGACTGCCGTTCCATGGACCTATTTTATTGCTCCTGCTTAAAATTTTCTAATCTTCTCATTGCAATTATGTTAGTGTTGTTGTTAAACATATTTCAGTTTCACAAAACTAATTCTTAATAACAAAACAGGCGATATCCTGCTGGATTCTTTCCGTCATTTGTTTTCAACCGTTGTCTATGAACACTACCATGTTCTCCATTAAAATCAAAAGTATCAAATATACGCTCATGATTTTATTATCTTCGGCCCAGTTTTAAGTTGCAACGTACATTAGAGTCATCTAAACGTCAGCGAACTGTATTTATAGATGATTCGCTAATTGATATTGATTTTAAGAACATTTCACCCCCCCAAAAAATATTATTTAAAGACTGGGCCAGCAGCGAGTTAATCTACAATTATTTCTTCTCTTTTTTTCCATAGAAAGACAATAATGATTTCTTTATTAGACCAACCAATACTTGGAAAAACACATGGAACAGTTCCATAGCAATATGTCAACATTTAAAAAAAAACAACAAAAAAAAACACAAAAAAAAACATGCCTTTGAACTTTATTTCTGTCCTAGAACAACTGTATCACCAAACAGCGAAAGAGCGCAGAAATACATGTAAAATAATCTCTGAAAATAATTCGAATGTAATTCAAAAGGTAGAAAATTGCTTGATTCAAACCAAACGTAGATGGAACACTGGGAACACTTACAAAAGTCATAGAATCAAGGTATACAAACTGCTAGTGTTTCGATGCAATCTGCAGACTCACTAAAACAACGGTGATGCAAGACGTCAAGGAGACTGTACTTTATCCGTACTGTGACATAACAAGAGAGTGTAAGGACTATGAAATAAACACATCTTGTGGACATTATCATGTGATGCAACACCAAAACCCACATTTAGTGTCTCTGTATGATGTTATTGATAGACATTAGATACAAACAGGAAATTATACATCATTGCAAAATTACTTCATAAACCCACTAACTGAAGCCGGCACGTATTGCAAGAACACAGTGCGTGTCCAGTAATATGGATTAGCGTGATCAAAAGAAAAAACACTCCTCTTTGGTCGATTCAATCGTTTTTCCTAACTAAAAGATAAAACTTTTATGAGATTGTTTCTCATAAACTCTTGGCAATGCTCTTTTTCATGACCAGAAGAGAGAGAGAGAGAGAGAGAGAGAGAGAGAGGGCATGTTCAGGCTCTCTTAAAGGGGGTGTCACTCATAACGGTGTAGATACGGCTACATCTTGGGGAATGAGAGGTACGACGGGAACGACTGTAATAATACAAGCCTCTTTTGAGTTCCGACGAAACGGACAATTTTATTGAAATACTCAACATATAAAATTATATTCCAATATCAATCTACATTAAACTTAAATTACGGATGTAAGATATATATATATATATATATATATATATATATATATATATATATATATATATATATATATATATATATATATATATAACTACGATATTCTTTCACTTACCAACATCATTTATTTCTATAATTTCTGGCTTTTAGAATATAATACAGATAATTAAATATCGAATGAATTCACGATAGCTAAAGAATCTAAATTCAATATTACAGACTAATACCGCAATAATTTAGTAGAAATATATTTGACTGAATTTAATCTAAAATACCAACATATTAAACTCTATTATTTAAAGAGTATTTTATTTCTGAACTAATTATTACTGAGTATGAAGTTGGTAGCGAACGTCGCCTTTTACAATAATCAATAATATAATTACAAGTAAATATAAATTCTTCAAACAATTAAACTTTTCAATACATTATATTAACGAATAGTAAAGGAATATTGAAATAATCCATGTTGCAAATGTACCGATCTTAGATTGAACTCTTACTTCAACATCTTAACATTAAAAATCCCTATACTGTATTGAAAATTGTACGCAGGCGGTAGCTTACTGTAATGACACAAGCCTCTTTGAGTTCCGACGAAACGGACTAATTTTGCCAAGCAAGTCTTCTCGCTTCTTATACACAGTTTCTTAGGACGAGGCCAAATATGGTCATACGTCTTAGTTCTTGGGTCTCGCCAGAATCTCAAAGCTTCATCGTTTCTTATCGTCTACCGTCTGGATCTATGTACGTCATCAGACAGATTTTTCCATGAACACATGAAACCTTAGTGACATACTTAGCAGGAAGAAATTTGCTTGCACAGCAAACCTGCTGCTGAGTTCTAAATTTGCCAACTTAAGTATTATACAATGTGCAGGATTGTTTTGATTTCACACAGAAAAGCACAATCTTCATTGAAATAGTACACATTTATATTTCAAGAATAAAAAATTGTTTTTAATACAATTTACTGAAAAATTCCATCCTAACAAAACTATTTCACAAGAGTTGAATGTAAAAATATCTGTAACGTAAACCTCTATCTAAGGTGTGGATGGCTACATGGACACACACAGACGGACGCTGTGTCCAGCTCGACAATAATGAAACAATCGTTCTTTTTTGAGATGATCGAAAATTTAATCTGTAAAAGTGAAACCCTAGACTGGTTACTAAATGAAATGTTTGTAAATCTGTCTATGATTTTACTTAGTGGGCAACATTTCGAGGAACCGAAAAGAATATCTAGCTGAGTTGAAATGGTTGCCGAGTTTTGTGTTGAGAGCCACCTCATTTTCTGATATGGCTTTTGTATCGCTAATTATTTCTCTTAAGTCAATCGAAGAATCGCAAAGTGAGGCGACTTTGGAGGCCATAACAAATGTTACTACACTTGGGTCTCGTACTGTAAAGAGGGCAACCGTTGGGTTTGCGCTGACTAAGGATTTGCCCTCAAATTCATCAGAAAATGAAGGTCTTGAAATAACGATTAACTTCAGACAGAAAGGATACAAATATTTTTATAGGACTACTTTAAAGACGCGAAACGTATTCAAGCTAGATGGAAATGTGATATGACTATAGAACAAGTGCCATAGAGAGTCAGTGAAAAAGTGAGAAACCACTCCACAACCTGGACGTTGAACAGGGAAAGTGAATTATACCCATATTTCTTGGATCTCTCGATACGTTCGATTTAGACTTTTACCTTCTTTTAGGTAACATGAAATACAAACTATGAAATACAAGATATGAAATAAAATAGGAAGGAAGAGAAAAACGGATAGAGTGAGAGACAAAGAACAACACGTATAAGTAGCCTTAGTTGAATATAGTATTGCATATTTGAGGATCGTTGATACAGCCTTTATTCAACGATCAACTGCTTTCACATTATCCCTATTAATTTTAATTATTTGAAAATTACTGATTCAAACAATTAATGTGATTTTATTTGAAATGTCCAGCAAAGAATTGAAACATATAATACATTTGATCTTTTTGACTTGACTCATCCATTTCAAAACCTTCGGCCTTGAATCTAACAAGTGCTGATTTATTCAGCTTTGGAAAAAGAGCTTATTAACAAATATACCCCACAAAAGAAACTGATAGCATCTAATACAGACCTGGTACTATAAACTAGGTCGAGGCTTTCCAGATCCACCTATGTCTCTGGTCAGGCTTTCAGGATCAACGTATGCCTTTGGTTATTTATTTAGTGTTCAATATCGAGAGCGTTGAAAAATTTTGCTAAGAGAATTGTGACTTATTTTCTCCTTCATCTAAAATTTTGCTCTTGTGTATTGTTGTTGGAAGAAACCGAATTATGAAGGATTTTGTATTTCATTTTTATTTTTTTATTTTTTTTTTTTTTTAGTTCATTGTTTTCTTTGCTTTTGTATTTTAGGTGAGTTTTTCCTATTTCTCAGAAGCACTTAATTTACTTTAACTCTGTGCTGCTACATATTTTACATCCCAACTACGAGGAAAAATATGGAATGGTGAGCGATGTTGACAAGATTGTCCCAGATATGCGGCAGGTTGTAATATTTTTCTTCTTATTTTATTTTGTTGTTGTTTTTGTATCAGTCTATCATTCTGCTCAAGAGATGCTTCAAAATGTCAGGCCTTCGAGTGATCTTGGGCGGTTTAAATTGCATAGCGGTGGCTTCTGGGTTGGAGGCTAGTATGATATCCATCACGGAGTCAAACGTTCCTGGGCTGACCTGCCACACTTGACAAGACTGAATAGATCCTCTTCGCCTTGCTGTTCCGTACAGCTCCTCCGCCGCAATTAAAAGTGAATCCAGCTGAAGTATTCAAGAGAGAATAACCACCCGTTATGAAAGGGGAGATGCATAAAGCTGAACCTTGGCTGTGACAACAAAAAGAGCAGAACAAAACAGCAACAAAAAACCATAAATTTAGTCCATGCAAACGTCAAGAGAAGGCTACAAGTTCGAAGAAAGACTTCGTAACCGATAAAATGTCTTCTTAAAAAGACAGAAAATATAAAAATATTAAAAGATTTCATATCTGGAAGTAATGATGGACATTTCCACAGTATGAAAAGTATCAGGCATGATGTATGTGCACCGATGCATCTTTAAGTTACAAGTTTATTCGCAAAACCAAAGTAAGTATAACCATATTTGGTGTGCAGTTGTGTGTGATGTGGGTAACGAGCAAATCTGAACAGTTTTACGTTTAGCAAAGGGAACACGGCGAAAGACTCTCTCTCTCTCTCTCTCTCTCTCTCTCTCTCTCTCTCACACACACACACACACACACACACACACACACACACACACACAAATGCGTACACAAAACCCAAACACACATCCCCAAATGTTTGTGCGCTGTACTATTTTTACGACAGAAGCCACGACGGTTCAGTTGTTAGTGTGCGATTGAAAGTGTATGAATTCTCCTATTCAGTCGCCCGCTTGTTTGCTGCCTTGGTGTACCCTTTCGCAATGTACTTTACTCCATATGCCTTAATAAAATACAGCTTCTTAACCTAATGTGAATTAAAACAACAAACAAACTTCGTTGTACGCAGTGTAAACAGTTAGAAGCATCTTGGAAGTGTCCATGAATATCTTTTTGCCTTAGCTTTCAAACGTTGCTCGATCTAATACGTGAAAGGAAATGAAGATTGATCCAACTATATTTGATAAAAGACGGTACCATTTCTTCACGGGATTAGTCCTCGAACTACGAACTATAGTGACCAAATACTGACTCTTGCTGCATTACACGTTCTAGGGTGTAGTAGTATATTTATTTTTCTTCAACAATCGTAGATCACTTTGTTCATCACCAATTCATCAATCATCCGTCATTATAGTATTCATTCATCCAGCCATTCTATCCATCCATCATTTATTCATCTCACCTCATTTACATCCTCTTTGGACACGACTGAACTAGTTGGCTGAAGTTCCACAAAAATAACTAAGAACACCTCTCCAGATAGTCCACCTGCAAAAAGAGAATAAAGAATTTAAATCAAATCAATAACTGCAATAATGCGTATATTTATGATTAATATTTGATCTTCCGGTCCAAGGATCGATATTGTATGTATCTTTTGAAAAACATTCTGGAAAATCATATTTGTTTTTATTTGTTTCTGTTTTGTTTGTTGTTTTTGTTTTGTCTGGGTTTTTACTGTTGAATTTTTTTAAATTTGTTTTTGTAGCGTTTTTTTATTTTTTGGAAGAGGAATCTCAGATAAAGCCAAGAAAATTGCAGTACAACACTAACAAAATGAAGACAAAAATAAAAACAGCATTTGTGCAAGAAAATAAAGTCGGTCACTCAAAACTCTTGTTTGTTGCGTCTATTTAATTGCCTTGTGGAAACAATTGCTAAAATACATTTACAGTTTCCTGAGGTTTCATAAACGTCAGATAAATGGACACAAATATATTTCTCACTAAAATGCTTCGAGTAAGTCAGCCATATATTACTTGCTGACCAAGTTTCTAAATATGCTTGACATCAGTAGTAGTTGCATACAAACGGCTGTCTTGATAGATAGATAGATAGATAGATAGATAGATAGATAGATAGATAGATAGGACTTCTTGGCCTAGAGCGGCCAGTGTCCGACTCCCCAAAGTAAAAAAAAAATGCTCACTAAAATCTAACAAAGCTACAAATGAAGACGTAAATAAAAATAGCACACACCCTAGGCTTATTACAAAACATTCAGATCACTGTTTCTGGATGCTTCTAAGCATAAATGTATTCCATTATTACCTTTCTGATTGCAAACAATCTATATTTTTTTAGCTGGATCACGTTATTTAACAATATTTCTTTTAAAAAGATTCCTTATATATTGTAGTGTTTTAGATCTGGTTCTGTTTACGCTGATAATATGTTTGAATTTACAACACCAACATTAGTCACATATTTTCTTATTTCTGTTGCTTCATGATCACTTAGAAATCTATAATCATTTTCTCCTCTGGTCGTTTATCTTTCTAGGTCAACTTTATCTTCTCAGCTTTGACTCTTAAAATCAATATTGCCATCTTTGAAAGCATTATGTAATTTGTTTATATCATTTAAAATTTATTCTATCTCTAGAAAACTATTAGACACCGCAATCACAGCTTAGTTGCTGAAAGAATTTAAACGATGAGAAGAAACAAGATGACGTGGAGACTAAAACATATATGATCATTTGAAGCTGGTATGAATATGTAGGAAGGTGTACTGACACATGTTACTCATAGTCTGTGACAATTACAGATGAAGAAGTACGTAGAACAAGTCAACAGAGAGATAGTGAACTTTTATGTAAAGCTTAATGTTGATGAAAGCATTAATAGATCTATGACAGCAACCTACCATTGATCAATTCTATATTTAAGTGATAAAAAAATTAAACCTTTAAAAGAAAATCATTTAAGAAGTCAGTAAAATGAACTTTCTGATCTAACAGAAAAACTTGTAATAGGTGCCAAAGCCTAGACAGATATAAAAACTTGTACAAAAATATTGGTGTGATATAATGAAGTATAGACCAGTTTGATGCTTCTGTCACTTCGGTGACACGCAAGAAAGTGGGTATTTTGTACTATTAATTGACCCAATTAACACACACACACACACACACGCACACACACACACGTGTGTGTGTGTGTGTGTTTTAGTTCTTTTTCTTTTTCTGCGTAGTGAATCATAGCGAAATCAGCCCTAGCGAGGCCTCTTAAGTGTCATTACAGCTGTAATTTAGCTACTGAATATTGAAAGCTCCCCCCAAACTTCATAGCTGGTTAGAACCCTCCACCGACTTCGGCCCTTCTAGCCTCGTATTCTGGCACTTTGGGCCATCATCTTCGCCTTGGGTGCAATTTACGCAACTGGCCCCGGGCGCCATTTACCCTTAGTACGCCACTGCATTAACAGTCTTGATTTAACAGAGTAACTGAGTAACTGCAAACATGCTACGCTTGCAAATAAGGTAGTATGAGGTAATTTGATCCGAACTAAAGTTTTGAGATTGTCGAGATTATAGTTTACGAAAACGATATGTAAAATCTACACGGAGGTTAGGCTCCGCAGGTTCCACAAACTCTCACTTCCTCATTCTTAAGTCCTCTACATGAGGTGCAATCTTTGCAATTAAAGCTGCTCAAGTTGTTTTTCAACCTTAATTTAATAACAGAATTCTCTGTCTGTATGTCTAGGTGATAGTGGTTTTAACGCTTTATAAGTCAGTATTGTTCCGCCCCATTTAAATCCAGCAAGTGAACTGGAAAAATGCTTCAAAACAGCATAAATTCGTTACTTTTGCCCTATCCCTATCCTGACAAAGGAAATTCTCACCTACGCACTCATACAGAGATGTAAGTATCAAAAATGGTCTTTCTCTAAGCAAACTTTGACGATAATCTGGCCGGCTGAACTTTCTTAATTTATTTAAAACATTTGATCACAATATTTTGTTTCTTTTTAAAACCGGTCATTCACCATAAATGCATAGTTTTGATTCAGAACCATGTGGTCATCAGACCGAGATAGATACTCGCAACATCTAGTGCATATTCAATGCTTACATAAAATTAATTCACGCCCACAGAAGCATTCCTGGAGTCTATTTTAAATAGGACACGGACCATATGTCAAATGTCTTGATTTACTGGAATTCAATTGTTCGGCAAACATACAAAACAAAATTCAACCAAGAGTGGTGTTCTACCTCTGTGGATTTTGCTGAATCAGTCAATGACTTGGATATGCCATGAGCCTTGAACGACGAGACCCTTCCATCCTAGAATAACTGTAATACAAATGTTTCTGCTGTTATGGACCCCATTACAAAACATTGGGCATTGTCCTTTTGATCAATGCATTGGCCAGATAATAAGAACTTCTTACACTCATGAAAACAAGTCGTAAAAATAATAAATGTATCGGTCAGAATTACACTTTAAATCGCATTTGATCGTGCTATATATCTCAACACGAAGGAAAGTTAGTGATGAGGTGGTGATGAGATCAGCGCCAGAGGACTCAGCTATTTAGCCGTCACTGGCAAAAGATACTGTGATACCGGGCTGTAGGATCTTTTTATAGAAGTTGGTGTCTTTGGAGAAAACACCTCTAAGTTTCTTCTCAAAGGCAAAATCTGTAACCATGATGTGAGAGGGAACAATGAAAACTAAGGACTGAGGTTGCGATGGAAATATTTTATTATATCGCTGTGTGAAAAGGGGGCGGTTTGAGATCTGGAGAAGGTTTTAATCTGAAGTTGTGTCACAGAATATATACAGGCCATATCAGGATAAAGGCTACCTGTCAGTCTTCCATGACATTAATTTAGAAATTTTGTCACAACCTCTCTGCAATAAACAACCAAACTGACACGAGGTTTTAACTAAAACACTGCTTTCAGTATACATCTGATCCTGAATGAAAATGATACACATCTGGCTGTCAGCATGGCCGCCCTAATGCGAATGATTGTAAAATTCAGATATGCGTGGTCTTGTGGTCAGTACAATGGTAAATTCTTGCATTTTTATACTTCACTGATTTTACGAATTCTACACACTGCAAATAGCTTTCGACTTTGTATTTGGATTCAATAAATAAAGAAGTTGATCGTCAATAACTCTTTCATCGAGTACAAGGTAAAATATTTTGACTCGGCTTATATTTATAATAGATTGTGATCGTTACAATGCAACAAATATGAATGAATTTTATCACAACCAGTCTGTGGATATATCTGAAGATACCCTGGACGATACCAGTTCAAGGGGCATAACTTTGAAGGAATCCTTTTAATTTCAAATAATGACAAAATAGCAGATCTTGAGGAATGCAAGATGTATGAAACAATATGCCAAAATGGACATGCCATAAGTTCAGTTAGCCATACATTCATATGAGCTAAACTTATAAGCATCTACTGTCGTGAATACCTTCAATATTTTCTGCATAACAGTTCTCTACTATTGTGTATTCGTATAGGGATTTATCAGTCCACTTCCGGGATATTTCATCTATAGCAGAGGCTATTTTGTGCACGTGGACTTTAACAGCATCCAACGATAGTATTTCTCCAGTCCTGTAAAATAAATAATGCCAATAAATGAAAGCGATTATTAAAAATTACCAATATAAACCTAATGAATAATCGTCATCTGAAATACCACATTCTTATCAATAAATAAGCTTTACCGACAAATCTCGAAAACATCCATAGGTTCAGAATCTGTGAGCCGAACACCGTCATGGGATTAAATAGCCTTCCAGTTACTAGAGATACCGCAAGCACAACACTCACAAGCACCTTAAAGCTTATTCAAACCTTTCTAAAGAAAAAGAAGAAAAATTAAACGGTTTTGGCAAGGAGAAAAAAAAAACAATATCTGTGCTAACTCTGGACCAACAATTTATCTAGGGAACGATACCAAAACGTGAGAGATAAAACCATGGGATTAAAATTCAGTTACACTTTGTTCTGAATTGATTATCAACAATCTTAAATATACCCAACCATGTAAGTTTTCACGTTACGAGAAGTCAAGCTCAAACATACCCAGTACAGACTCTATGTTGATGCTCAAGACTGCCACATAAACATTATGTAAGTCTTAACTAAACGTGTGTATTGCGTTCATCTTTGTGTTAGAGACTGGGCTGAAAAGATGTTTGACCAGAGGGGATCTGAAACACTTCTAACTCATCTCCTTTCTTTTCTCTTCCATCCCAGTGGTCATGTCAGTAATAGTCTCTGGAGCTGATGATTGGGGGGGGGGGGCTTCGGTTTCAATATATTGTTGAAATATCTCAAAGTCATTTTAGTCTTCTCAACTAAAGCATTCTGGTGAATCGCTGACGCTATTAAGCAAAATCATGGAAAGAAACATTTTCAGACAGGCATACAATTATTTACATGAAAATGATCTGATTTACAAAATGTAAATTGGGCTTTCTTCCAAATTCACTCAACCGTGTACCAAATGATAGATATATACCATAATATTTGTGAAGCACTCGATCATGGAGAAGACACGTTTGTAATATTTTGATATCGAAAGAAATTCCACCGATCTTGAAATAAAAGACTTATTCTTCAACTTAAACTATGGTATAGAGACAGATCTGATTAATTGGTTCGTTAATTATATTTCCGATAGAATGCAAACTGTTGCTCTAAAAACCGCATACTCTACAATTCAGTCTGTTTCAGCTGGAGTGCTGCAGGGTTTAGTTCTAAGACCTTTATTATTACTTGAATGTATCAACGGTATTGCTGACTACCGAGTCTCTCTCTCTCTCTCTCTCTCTCTCTCTCTCTCTCTCTCTCTCTCTCTCTCTCTCTCTCTCTCTCTAGAAGTATGCAAGATATTCAATAATATATACTCAATGCCGACTTAGAAACTCTACAAGACTGTTCAACCCAGGAAACCGGAGTCTAATTTTTCAGCAAATAAAATACCCCACGCTTCCCCGAGTTGAGGTTCCAAACTGAATTACTTGAATGTGTTGCCGATCGCAGAGTTGGGCTTTACACTTCGTAATGCATGTACTTCGAGTCTACATATTGAAAATATAAAATCATCTACATTACTAAATATTTTACAATTCCTCAAATACAAGCTGAGTAGAAAATCCTTAGATATAATTTACTTATCATATATAGTGCCTATATTAAAATATTAAGATCTCCTTTGGGATGGATGTTCAAAAAATTAGACTGAGATAGATCAGAAATTTCAGATAGAGGCTGCTAGGAAAGACATGGATCTAACCAGAAGTGCCCGAGACACAATATGAGGAATGCGACTGCTCCTTCACCCTCAGAAAGAAAAAACCCCACAAACTTTGCACTTTTCACGGAATTATTTGTAATTATTCACCAGGTTATTTAAATGAACAGCTTCCTCCTTTGGTGGGAGAAACGTCAAGATACACTTTACGTAATTGACAAAACTTCACAATATTAAATGCAAGACTCGAAACAACAAAACATTTTCCTTAACTCTTCTATTCTTATATGGAATACCTACCTGAAAATGTTAAACCAGAAATCGATTTCTTCAAATTTAAAAAGAATATTACCCCGTTAAACAATAGCGTTCCTTCTTATTATCTTTGTGGTGATCGCAGATACTTGGCTATTCACACTATGGTCAGAGGCCAAAGTAGCGACCTCTTAAAAGTTCAGCACCAGAATCACCTGATAGTCAATCCCTTATGGCAGGGTTGAAGCAGAAAATGAATATCATTTTATTTTCATAAACACTCAAACACAATTCAAAGGGATAATTGAATACTTAGTTTTAACGAAATACCAGTCCAGACCGCTACAAACATTCTTTTATTTGGCACAACGGAACTTGCAAATGACCCAGATTTGAATATTTTTAAGTTGATTCAAAAGTACATTAAGGATACGAGGCGTTTAAACTAATGTTTCTTCGTTAGATTATAAATTTAACTAGAATCTTATTACAGTAAAACCTGTTAAGAGAGACCGCCCCTTCTGCCAATAAAAAGCGGTCTCTCAAGACAGGTGGTCTCTCATAGCAGGCTTGTACAAAAAGATCAGTTTCCAAGGTCGTTTCAGAACAATTTCAAGAAAAATAACCACGATCACTGTACATATATTCTATTCTTTATTAATATTTCTTGCTGAAATATTGTATGAATTCATCTAAAAACAAAATTATATAGCAATAAAGATATACTTCTGTCATTAAACATGAAATCACATTTACATCTGAAAATCACATATTTTAGCATATGAAATCGTTTCTGAATGACTTCTTTTTCTTTATAACAACCTAAATTTCTTTTACCGACGTTTAAACCGCCTTTTTGCGAGTGGACTGATCTTTTGCACTTCCTCCAGTAACAATAATTATTTTCTCCAGCCTTAAAATTTGTCTCTTTTTAGTTGGAGGGTCGTCCATTGTCATTAAGGTTCTAGGTGTTAAAAATATTAGTGCTCAGTTGTAATATCGAACCTAAAGACGGTTTTGACTTGGCTGTGGGAAAATATGAAAAAACTATACATGTGCATTGCATATCTAACAATTAATGAAATAAAAAGAAACAATTATCTCATTCAGAAACAGAACCATTTACTCAGAGACAAAAGTCAACGGCTTCATTCAAAGATGACGTACTAGAATTAACTCTATAAGCTAAGTGTGTAACCCAGTCGCACCAACTTGAATAGACAGCTTTGTGATTGGGCTGTAATCACTTAACATCGGGGGCAAAAACAACAAACATCACAAGACTTGAACACTATCAATCGAATCCCACAAACGATTCTCTCTGCTGGTTTAATAGACAATGACCCTATTCACCCCCGGCGATACGGATTAACTCTAAAGACAAACAATATACGCGATTACTACGTCAACTTTGGCACCACAACGGTAATTCGTGACATATACATTAGCCTGGTTTACGGACTGTAGCATCCATCTCCGGTAGCAACAATCCTTTTTTTTTAAATATTCCTTTTATGCTTGTTTTTGATCAGAACAATCGTTACTAATCAAGCGATTGTTGTAACAACTGATTACATATAAGTCAGTGGTGTCCGTCTGTTCTCGCAAAACGGTTGTTCACATTGATGTCGGGTCTTGCGATTAAGGCCGGGAAGCAGGCTGAGTGCGGGAATAATTAGTCTGGTTCCCTGCTTTGTATGCTCCCTATACGAATAGTGGAGAACAACGCAGGGAACGTACGAAGCAGGGAACCAGACTAGGAAATAATCTACATATAATTTAGTCTTGTTTACGACAGAAACTATAAAACACTATAAGCATAGTTAAAATATTCCGACATCGGTAGCCAGCCTATTTTTAAAAATTTTTTTCTTTTTATTTAGAATGGTATGAGAGGTCGTTCTTACAGGGATTAAATAAAGGTCGGTGGAGTTTATCCTCGATTTTGCGATGCGGTCGTTCATAGCAGTGTCGAAATGCATATTTTGCCAAGACATCGCGGTCGCTGGTCGCGTTCAGCAGGTGGTCGCTCATAACAGAGCGTTTATATAATAAATCGATCCGTGCATTATGATTGTGGTCGGATATGACAGGTGGTCGCTCATAGCAGAGGTCGCTCATGACAGTTTTTACTGTATTATTAATATTACTGTTCCTCAGATTGTATAATGACCAATTGATAGTGATTACATAAGAAATGCAGTTCCTTCCTAAGTTTGGTAACATCATTGTTTACTTGCCTTGGATATCTCTCTTCTTTTTTCTTATATCGAAGCTTTATCCTTTATTTATAAGCACACCTAATTTGTTGGGGTTTTTCTTATTCAGCTGCTTATCGTGTTTGATTAAATTGGATCACTGTATTTGTATTGAGAAGCGCTTATCTAATGTTGTGAGAACTTGTAGCACGACCCCTCTTGCATAATTTAGCAAATAAAATTTGTTAAAACTAAGTAGGAGAGAGAGGGGGCGGGGAGATGGAGATAGATTTCCTATCCTCGTTCTACACAATAAAACAAAATCATATATTCATAGTAAGGGCACATATCACATGACTTCCTCATATGGGCAAAATGGGTCACATATATTATAAGAATGAGAGAAAGAGCCATCTTTACCAGGGTTCATCGGATTCTGTCAAGGTCCCAAAGACAGTGTGGTGTTTTACTCGTGAGTTGGGGCTCATCACCAAGATGACGGAATCTTGAGCTAAAATAGCTTGTTATTTTCAGTTAGAAACAGGTTTGAATGATACTTGCTCAAACTAATTGGAAGGATAAAATAAATCAGACAGATAACTGCAACATTTTTGGAATAATGAAATAAATAAGATAACTGCAAAATCAGTAAGGTAACCTCAAAGGTAATATAATTGGAACGATGAAATAAGTCCGAAAGGTGACTACAAATGTAGATCGATCTTCTATCGCACATTTCGCAGCATTCTTGCGAAACAAAAGCTGTGATACTCGTAACTGGAATTATGGCAAAGACATGGGTAAGAGATTTCAATTTCTGTATCAGTTAATGTATAACCATCCAAATACATGTAGTCGCAAAATATGAAAACTATAATTGAATTAGGATATTGTGACATTTGAAACAGATGTAGTAATTCTCCACTACTGACCTCTGTACAAATTTGTACATGGGCGTTGTTCCATAGAAGCCAGTTATTTGGACGACGTCCTGAGACCGGTACCTATACAGTCCGTCCCACGTGGTAACTACCATCTCGTACAGTTTCCCCTTCTCCACCTGAACATAATCATTTCAAGTTTTAAGAAAAAAATGCATAATCAAATACGTACTTATTGAATCCCTGGAAACACCTTATCCACCCACCGGGTTCAAAACATGAAATTAATATACTTTGTTATCAATAGATTTATTTACGTATGACAAAATGCCTTATCAATATCCAAATAAGATCATTCTATAAGTAAACATGAATGGGAGTTCAAAGTCAGTTACTCCCCCTGAATCTGCAAGGTAACGCAACCAGAAAACCCGATACAACAGATCACTTATCATGCATTTTGGTACGTCTCGGTCTTTGTGTACCTTACTGTGATCTATTTTAACACAATAGTGTCTTCTAGGTACAAAATATGCGTACGGTTGTCCAATGCAAATAATTATTGCTTCTTTACAATAATTTCGTTCTGAGATACTATTTTGAATGATGTAGGAACTGTTTTCAATTGGATATTTAACACACACACACACACACACACACACACACACACACACACACATATATATATATATATATATATATATATATATATATATATATATATATATATATATATATATATATATATATATATATATATATATATATATATTCAATAAACTGACAACGAACAGTGCAAAATTAGTATCTAACTAGCACTAACTGGAAAATATCTAGTATCCGCAACAAGTTGATATAAACTAGTTGAAACATAATTCATTTAAAGGTTTAATTCCTGTATAAACAGCCATGTAAAGTTTTGCAAACTCTACGGTTTTTCTGTTTTATTTGTTTGTCTTGTCTATGTTTTGTATA
>JAECUM010010329.1:0-41362 GCA_016617855.1 Megalonaias nervosa | reverse complement strand
GGTCCCATTCTCTGCTATTTTCTATAAGTGATAGATGCAATGTAAAGGGTCCCATTCTCTACAATTTCCTATTAGTGATAGATGCATGATAAAGGGTCACATTCTCTATAATTTCCTATTAGTGATAGATGCAATGTAAAGGGTCCCATTCTCTACAATTTCCCATTAGTGATAGATGTTTGGTGAATGGTCCCATTCTCTACAATTTAATATTAGTGATAGATGCATTATAAAGGGTCCCAGTTTCTATAATGTCCTGTTAGTGTTAGATGCAATGTAAAGGGTCCCATTCCCTACAATTTCCTATTAGTGTTAGGTGCAATCTAAAGGGTCAAATTCTCTACTATTTTCTATTAGTGATAGATGCAAAGTAAAGGGTCCCATTCCCTACAATTTCCTCTTAGAGATAGATGCATTATAAAAGATCCCATTTTCTATAAGTTCCTATTAGTGTTAGATGCAATGTAAAGGGTCCCATTGTCTACAATTTCCTATTAGTGATAGATGCAGTGTAAAGGGTCCCATTCTCTACAATTTCCTATTAGTGAGAAATGTGATGTAAAGGGCCCCATTCTGTAACAGTTTCCTATTAGTGATAGATGCATTATAAAGGGTCCCATTCTCTACAATTTCCTACTAGTGACAGATGTTTGGTGAAGGGTCCCATTCTCTACAATTTCCTATTAGTGTTAGGTGCAATCTAAAGGGTCAAATTCTCTACTATTTTCTGTTAGTGATAGATGCAAAGTAAAGGGTCCCATTCCCTACAATTTCCTCTTAGAGATAGATGCATTATAAAAGATCCCATTTTCTATAAGTTCCTATTAGTGTTAGATGCAATGTAATGGGTCCCATTCTCTACAATTTCCTATTAGTGATAGATGCAATGTAAAGGGTCCCATTCTCTACAATTTCCTATTAGTGAGAAATGTGATGTAAAGGGCCCCATTCTGTAACAGTTTCCTATTAGTGATAGATGCATTATAAAGGGTCCCATTCTCTACAATTTCCTACTAGTGACAGATGTTTGGTGAAGGGTCCCATTCTCTACAATTTCCTATTAGTGATAGATGCATTATAAAGGGTCCCATTCTCCATAATTTCCAATTTGTGACAGATCTGATATAAAGGGTTCCATTCTCTACAATTTCCTATTCGTTATAGATGCATTATAAAGGATCCCTATCTCTACAATTTTGTATTAATGATAGATGCACTATAAAGGGTCCCATTCTCTACAATTTCCTATTAGTGATAGATGCGATATAAAGGGTCCCATTCTCTACAATTTCCTATAAGTGATAGATGTGATGTAAAAGGTCAAATTCTCTACAATTTCCTATTAGTGATAGATGCATTATAAAGGGTCCCTTTCTCTACAAAGTTGTATTAATGATAGATGCATCATAAAGGGTCCCATTCTCTATAATTTCCTATTAGTGATAGATTTGATGTAAAGGGTCCCATTCTCTCCAAGTTCCTATAAGTGATAGATGCATTATAAAGTGTTCCTTTCTCTACAATTTTGTATTAATGATAGATGCATTATAAAGGGTCACATTCTCTATAATTTCCTATTAGTAATAGATGTAATCTAAAGGGTCCCATTCTCTACAATTTTGTATTAATGATAGATGCATTATAAAGGGTCCCATTCGCTATAATTTCATATTAGTGATAGATGTGATATAAAGGGTCCCATTCTCTATAATTTCCTATTCGTGATAGAGGCGATCTAACAGATCCCATTCTCTACTATTTTCTATTAGTGATAAATGCAATGTAAAGGGTCTCATTCTCTACAATTTCCTATTAGTGATACATACATGATAAAGGGTTCCATTCTCTACAATTTCCTATTAGTCATAGATGTTTGGTGAAGGGTTCCATTCTCTACAATTTCCTATTAGTGATCGATGCATGATAAAGGTCCCATTTTCTTCTCATTTCCTTTTAATGTAAGATGCAATGTAAATGGTCCCATTCTCTACAATTTCCTATTAGTGATAGATGTGATATAAAGGGTCCCATTCTCTACAATTTCCTATTAGTGATAGATGTGATATAAAGGGTCCCATTCTCTACAATTTTTAATTAGTGATAGATGCATTATAAAGGCTCCCATTCTCCACAATTTCCTACTAGTGACAGATGTTTGGTGAAGGGTCCCATTCTCTACAATTTCCTACTAGTGAGAGATGTGATGTAAAGGGCCCCATTCTGTAACAATTTCCTATCAGAGATAGATGCATTATAAAGGGTCCCTTTCTCTACAAATTCCTACTAGTGACAGATGTTTTGTGAAGGGTCAAATTCTCTACAATTTCCTATTAGTGATAGATGCATTATAAAGGGTCCCACTCTCTATAATGTCCTATTAGTATTAGATGTGATAAAGGGTTGCATTCTCTACAATTTCCTATTAGTGATAGATGCGATATAAAGGGTCCCATTCTCTACAATTTCCTATTAGTGATAGATGCATTATAAAGGGTACCTTTCTCTACAATTTTGTATCAAGGATAGATGCATTATAAAGGGTCAGATTAACTATACTTTCCTATTAGTGGTAGATGTGATGTAAAGGGTTCCATTCTCCACATTTTCCGATTAGTGATAGATACATTATAAAGGGTCCCATACTCTATAATGTCCTATTAGTGATAGATGCGATATAAAGGGTCCCATTCTCTACAATTTCCTATTAGTGATAGATGTGATGGAAAGGGTCCCATCCGCTACAATTTCCTATCAGTGATAGATGCATTATAAAGGGTCCCATTCTCTACAACTTCCTACTAGTGATAGATGTTTGCTGAAGGGTCCCATTCTCTAAAATTTCCTAATAGTGATAGATGCATTGTAAAGGGTCCCATACTCTATAATTTCCTATTAGTGATAGATGCGATATAAAGGGTCCCATTCTATACAATTTCCTATTAGTCATAGATGTGTTGTAAAGGGTCCCATCCTCTACAATTTCCTACTAGTGATCGATGCATTATAAAGGGTCCCTTTCTCTACAATTTTGTATTAATGATAGATGCATTATAAAGGGTCCCATTCTCTATAATTTCCTATTAGTAATAGATGTGATATAAAGGGTCCCGTCCTCTACAAGTTCCTATTAGTGATAGATGCATTATAAAGGGTCCCATTCTCTATAATTTCCTATTAGTGATAGATGCGATCTAAAGGGTCAAATTCTCTACTATTCTCTATTAGTGATAGATGTGATGTAAAGGGTCCCATTCTCTACAATTTCCTATTAGTGATAGATGTATGATCAAGGGTCCCATTCTCTATAATTTCCTATTAGTGATAGATGCAATGTAAAGGGTCCCATTCTCTACAATTTCCTATTAATGATAGATGTTTGGTGAAGGGTCCCATTCTCTACAATTTCCTATTAGTGATAGATGGATTATAAAGGGTCCCATTCTCTATAATTTTCTATTAGTGTTAGATGCAATGTAAAGGATCCCATTCTATACAATTTCCAATTAGTGATAGATGCAATGTAAAGGGTTCCATTTTCTACAATTTCCTACTAGTGATAGATGCTTTAGAAAGGGTCCCATTCTCTATAATTTCCTATTAGTGATAGATGGGATGTACAGGGTCCCATTCTCTACAATTTCAATTAGTGATAGATGCGATATAAAGGGTCCCATTCTCTACAATTTCCTATTAGTGATTGATATGATGTAAAGGGTCCCATTCTCAGCAATTTCCTATTAGTGATAGATGAGATAGAAAGGGTCCCATTCTCTACAATTTCCTATTAGTGATAGATGCGATAAAAAGGGTCCCATTCTCTATAATTTCCTATTAGTGTTAGATGTGATGTAAAGAGTCCCATTCTCTACAATTTTCTATCAGTGATAGATGCATTATAAAGGGTCCCTTTCTCTACAATTTTGTATTAATGATAGATGCATTATAAAGGGTCCCATTCTCTATAATTTCCTATTAGTCATAGATGTCATATAAAGGGTCCCATTCTCTACAATTTCCTACTAGTGACAGATGTGATATAAAGGGTCCCATTCTCTATAATTTCCTATTAGTGATAGATGCGATCTAAAGGGTCCCATTCTCTGCTATTTTCTATTAGTGATAGATGCAATGAAAAGGGTCCCATTCTCTACAATTTCCTATTAGTGATAGATGCGATATAAAGGGTCCCATTCTCTATAATTTCATATTAGTGATAGATGTGATCTAAAAGGTCGCATTCTCTACAATTTTCTATCAGTGATAGATGCATTATAAAGGGTCCCTTTCTCTACAATTTTGTATTAATGATAGATGCACTATAAAGGGTCCAATTCTCTATAATTTCGTATTAGTGATAGATGTGATGTAAAGGGTCCCATTCTTTACAATCTCCTATTAGTGATAGATGTGATGTAAAGGGTCCCATTCTCTACAATTTCCTATTAGTGATAGATGAGATGTAAAGGGTCCAATTCTCTATAATTTCCGATTAGTGATAGATGTGATGTAAAGGGTCCTATTCTCTAAAATTTCCTATTAGTCACAGATGTGATGTAAAGGGTCCCATTCTCTACAAATTCCTATTAGTGATAGATGTGATGTAGAGGGTCCCATTCTCAATAATTTCCTATTAGTGATAGATGTGATGTAAAGGGTCCCATTCTGTACAAATTCCTATTAGTGATAGATGCGATATAAAGTGTCCCATTCTCTACAATTTCCTATTAGTGATAGATGTAATGTAAAGGGTCCAATTCTCTACAATTTCCTACTAGTGACAGATCTTTGGTGAAGGGTCCCATTCTCTATAATTTCCTATTAGTGATAGATGCAATGTAAAGGGTCCCATTCTCTACAATTTCCTATTAGTGATACATGCATGATAAAGGGTCCCATTCTCTATAACTTCCTATTAGTGAGAGATGTGATGTAAAGGGTCCCATTCTCTACAATTTCCTATCAGTGATAGATGTGATGTAAAGGGTCCCATTCTCTACAATCTCCTATTAGTGATAGATGCGATGTAAAGGGTCCCATTCTCTACAATATCCTATTAGTGATAGATGCGATGTAAAGGGTCCCATTCTCTACAAATCCTTATTAGTGATAGATGCGATGTAAACGGTCCCATTCTCTACAATTCCCTATTAGTGAGAGATGTGATGTAAAGGGTCCCTTTCTCTACAATTTCCTATTAGTGATAGATGTGATGTAAAGGATCCCATTCTCTACAATTTCCGATTAGTGATAGATGCAATAGAAAGGGTCCCATTCTCTACAATTTCCTATTAGTGATAGATGTGATGTAAAGGGTCCCATTCTCTACAACTTCCTATTAGTGATAGATGAATTATAAAGGGTCCCATTCTCTACAATTTCCTACTAGGGAGAGATGTTTGGTGAAGGGTCCCATTACCTACAATTTCCTACTAGTGAGAGATGTGATGTAAAGGGCACCATTCTGTAACAATTTCCTATTAGTGATAGATGCATTATAAAAGGTCCCATTCTCTACAATTTCCTATTAGTGATAGATGCATTATAAAGGCTCCCATTTTCTATAATTTCCTATTAGTGATAGATGTGATGTAAAGGGTCCCATTCTCTACAATTTCCTCTAAGTGATAGATGCGATATAAAGGGTCCCATTCTCTACAATTTCCTATTAGTGATAGATGCAATATAAAGGGTCCCTTTCTCTACAATTTCCTATTAGTGATAGATGCATTATAAGGGTCCCGTTCACTACAATTTTGTATTAATGATAGATGCATTATAAAGGGACCCATTCTCTATAATTTCCCATTAGTGATAGATGTGATGTAAAGGGTCCCATTCTCTACAATTTCCTATTAGTGATAGATGCATTATAAAGGGTCCCTTTCTCTACAATTTTGTATTAATGATAGATGCATTATAAAGGGTCCCATTCTCTATAATTTCCTATTAGTGATAGATGTGATGTAAAGGGTCCCATTCTCTACAGTTTCCTATTAGTGATAGATGTGATATAAAGGATCCCATTCTCTACAATTTTGTATTAATGATAGATGTGATATAAAGGGTCCCGTTCTCTATAATTTCCAATTAATGATAAATGCGATATAAAGGGTCCCATTCTCTACATTTTCCTATTAGTGACAGATGCAATGTAAAGGGTCCCATTCTCTACAATTTCCTATTAGTGATAGATGTGATATAAAGCGTCCCATTCTCTATAATTTCCTATTAGTGTTAGATGCGATCTAAAGGGTCCCATTCTCTAATATTTTCTATTAGTGATAGATGCAAAGGAAAGGGTCCCATTCTCTACAATTTCCTATTAGTGATAGATGCATTATAAAGGGTCCCATTTTCTAAAATTTCCTATTAGTATTAGATGTAATGTAAAGGGTCCCATTCTCTACAATTTCCTATTAGTGATAGATGCAATGTATAGGGTCCCATTCTCTGCAATTTCCAACTAGTGATAGATGTAATGTAAAGGGTCCCATTCTCTACAATTTCCTATTAGTGATAGATGTGACATACAGGTCCCATTCTCTACAATTTCTTACTAGTGATAGATGCAATATAAAGGGTCCCATTCTCTACAATTTCCGATTAGTGATAGATGTGATGTAAAGGTTCCCATTCTCTATAATTTCCTACTAGTGATAGATGCGATGTAAAGGCTCCCATTCTCTACAATTTCCTATTAGTGATAGATGTGATGTAAAGGGTCCCATTCTCTACAATTTCTTATTAGTGATAGATGCTATCTAAAGGGTCCCATTCTCTACAATTTCCTATTAATGATAGATGCATTATAAAGGGTCCCATTCTCTACAATTTCCTATTAGTGATAGATGTGATATAAAGGGTACTATTCTCTATAATTTCTTATTAGTGATAGATGTGATGTAAAGGGTCCTATTCACTATAATTTCCTATTAGTGATAGATGCATAGTAAAGGGTCCTATTCTCCTTAATTTCCTATTAGTGATAGATGTGATCTTAAGGGTCCTATACTCTATAATTTCCTATTAGTGATAGATGCAATGTAAAGGGTCCCATTCTCTACAATTTCCTATTAGTGATAGATGTGATGTAAAGGGTCCCATTCCCTATAATTTCCTATTAGTGATAGATGCAATGTAAAGGGTCCCATTCTCTACAATTTCCTATTAGTGAGTGATGTGATCTAAAGGGTCCCATTCTCTAACAATTCCCTATTAGTGATACATGCATTATAAAGGGTCCCATTCTCTACAATTTCATAGTAGTGATAGATGTTTGGTGAAGGGTCCCATTCTCTACAATTTCCTATTACTGATAGATGCATTATAAAGGGTCCCATACTCTATAATTTCCTATTAGTGTTAGATGCATTGTAAACGGTCCCATTCTCTAGAATGTCCTATTAGTGATAGATGCAATGTAAAGGGTTCCATTCTCTACAATATCCTATTAGTGATAGATGTGATATAAAGGGTCCCATTCTCTATAATTTCCTATTAGTGTTAGGTGCGATCTAAAGGGTTAAATTCTCTACTATTTTCTATAAGTGATAGATGCAAAGTAAAGGGTCCCATTCCCTACAATTTCCTATTAGTGACAGATGCATTATAAAGGATTCCATTTTCTATAAGTTCCTATTAGTGTTAGATGCAATGTAAAGGGTCCCATTCTCTACAATTTGCTATTAGTGATAGATGCAATGTAAAGGGGCCCATTCTCTGCAATTTCCTACTAGTGATAGATGCAATGTAAAGGGTCCCATTCTCTACAATTTCCTATTAGTGACAGATGTGACATACAGGTCCCATTCTCTACAATTTCCTACTAGTGATAGATGCAATATAAAGGGTCCCATTCTCTACAATTTCCGATTAGTGATAGATGTGATGTAAAGGGTCCCCTTCTCTATAATTTCCTACTAGTGATAGATGCGATGTAAAGGGTCCCATTCTCTACAATTTCCTATTAGTGATAGATGTGATGTAAAGGGTCCCATTCTCTACAATTTCTTATTAGTGATAGATGCTATCTAAAGGGTCCCATTCTCTACAATTTCCTATTAATGAAAGATGCATTATAAAGGGTCCCATTCTCTACAATTTCCTATTAGTGATAGATGTGATATAAAGGGTACTATTCTCTATAATTTCTTATTAGTGATAGATGTGATGTAAAGGGTCCTATTCACTATAATTTCCTATTAGTGATAGATGCATAGTAAAGGGTCCTATTCTCCTTAATTTCCTATTAGTGATAGATGTGATCTTAAGGGTCCTATACTCTATAATTTCCTATTAGTGATAGATGCAATGTAAAGGGTCCAATTCTCTACAATTTCCTATTAGTGAGTGATGTGATCTAAAGGGTCCCATTCTCTAACAATTCCCTATTAGTGATACATGCATTATAAAGGGTCCCATTCTCTACAATTTCATAGTAGTGATAGATGTTTGGTGAAGGGTCCCATTCTCTACAATTTCCTATTACTGATAGATGCATTATAAAGGGTCCCATACTCTATAATTTCCTATTAGTGTTAGATGCATTGTAAACGGTCCCATTCTCTAGAATGTCCTATTAGTGATAGATGCAATGTAAAGGGTTCCATTCTCTACAATATCCTATTAGTGATAGATGTGATATAAAGGGTCCCATTCTCTATAATTTCCTATTAGTGTTAGGTGCGATCTAAAGGGTTAAATTCTCTACTATTTTCTATAAGTGATAGATGCAAAGTAAAGGGTCCCATTCCCTACAATTTTCTATTAGTGATAGATGCATTATAAAGGATTCCATTTTCTATAAGTTCCTATTAGTGTTAGATGCAATGTAAAGGGTCCCATTCTCTACAATTTGCTATTAGTGATAGATGCAATGTAAAGGGGCCCATTCTCTACAATTTCCTACTAGTGATAGATGCAATGTAAAGGGTCCCATTCTCTACAATTTCCTATTAGTGATAGATGTGATATAAGGGTCCCATTCTCTACAATTTCCTATTAGTGATAGATGTGATATAAAGGGTCCCATTGTCTATAATTTGCTATTAGTGATAGATATCGCATCGATCACTAATAGGAAATTGTAGAGAATGGGACCCTTCATATCGCATCTAAACGGTCCCATTCTCTACAATTTCTTGTTAATGATAGATGTGATCTAAAGGGTCCCATACTCTACAATTTCCTATTAGTGATAGATGCATTATAAAGGGTCCCATTCCCTACAATTTCCTACTAGTGACAGATCTTTGGTGAAGAGTCCCATTCTCTACAATTTCCTATTAGTGAGAGATGTGGTGTAGAGGGCCCCATTCTGTAACAATTTCCTATTAGTGATAGATGCATAATAAAGGGTCCCATTCTCTACAATTTCCTACTAGTGGCAGATGTTTGGTGAAGGGTCCCATTCTCTGCTATTTCCTATTAGTGATAGATGCATTATAAAGGGTCCCAATCTCTATAATTTCCTATTAGTGAAAGATGTGATGTAAAGGGTCTCATTCTCTACAATTTCCTATTAGTGGTAGATGCAATATAAAGGGTCCCATTCTCTACAATTTCCTATTAGTGATAGATGCGATATAAACGGTCCCATTCTCTACAATTTCCTATTAGTGCTAGATGTCATGTAAAGGGTCCCATTCTCTACAATTTCCTCTTAGTGATAGATGCATTCTAAAGGGTCCCATTCTCTACAATTTCCTACTAGTGACAGATGTTTGGTGAAGGGTCCTATTCTCTACAATTTCCTACTAGTGAGAGATGTGATGTAAAGGGCCCCATTCTGTAACAATATCCTATCAGTGATAGATCCATTATAAAGGGTCCCATTCTCTACAATTTCCTACTAGTAACAGATGTTTCGTGAAGGGTCCCATTCTCTACAATTTCCTATTAGTGATAGATGCATTATAAAGGGTCCCATTCCCTATAATCTCCTATTAGTGACAGATGTGATGTAAAGGGTCCCAATCTTGACAATTTCCTACTAGTGACAGATGTTTGGTGAAGGGTCCCACTCTCTACAATTTCCTATTAGTGATAGATGCGATATAAAGGGTCCCATTCTCTACAATTTCCTATTAGTGATTGATGCATTATAAAGGGTCCATTTCACAACAATTTTGTATTAATGATAGATGCATCATCAAGGGTCCCATTCTCTATAATTTCCTATTAGTGATAGATGTGATGTAAAGGATCCCATTCTCTACAATTTCCTATTAGTGATAGATGCATTATAAAGGGTCCCTTTATCTATAATTTAGTATTAATGATAGATGCATTATAAAGGGTCCCATTCTCTATAATTTCCTATTAGTGATAGATGTGATGTAAAGGGTCCAAATGTCTATAATTTCCAACTAGTGATAGATGCGATATAAAGGGTCCCATTCTCTACAACTTCCTATTAGTGATAGATGTGATGTAAAGGGTCCCATTCTCTACAATTTCCTATTAGTGATAGATGCATTATAAAGTGTCCCATTCTCAACAATTTCCTATTAATGATAGATGCATTATAAAGGGTCCCATTCTCTACAATTTCCTATTAGTGATAGATGTGATGTAAAGGGTCCTATTGTCTAAAATTTCCTATTAGTGATAGATGTGATGTAAAGGGGCCTATTCTCTATAATTTTCTATTAGTGATAGATGCATGGTAAAGGGTCCTATTCTCTATAATTTCCTATTAGTGATAGATGTGATGTAAAGGGTCCTATTCTCTATAATTTCCTAGTAGTGATCGATGGAATGTAAATGGTCCCATTCTCTACAATTTCCTATAAGTGATAGATGTGATGTAAAGGGTCCCATTCTCTATAATTTCCTATTAGTGATAGATGTGATGTAAAGGGTGCCATTCTCTACAATTTTGCATTAGTGATAGATGCATTATAAAGGGTCCCTATAACTACAATTTTGTATTAATAATAGATGCATTACAAAGGGTCCCATTCGCTATAATTTCCTATTAGTGATAGATGTGATGTAAACGGTCCCATTCTCTACAATTTCCTATTAGTGATATATGTGATATAAAGGGTCCCATTCTCTATAATTTCCTATTAGTGATGGATGCGATCTAAAGTATCCCATTCTCTGCTTTTTCTATAAGTGATAGATGCAATGTAAAGGGTCCCATTCTCCAGAATTTCCTAGCAGTGATAGATGCATGATAAAGGGTCGCATTCTCTACAATTTCCTATTAGTGATAGATGCAATGTAAAGTGTCCCATTCTCTACAATTTCCTATTAGTGATAGATGTGATGTAAAGGGTCCCAATCTCTACAATTTCCTATTAGTGATAGATGGGATATAAAGGGTCCCATTCTCTACAATTTCCTATTAATGATAGATGCATTATAAAGGGTCCCACTCTCTACAATTTCCTATTAGTGATAGATGTGATGCAAAGGGTCCTATTCTCTATAATGTCCTATTAGTGACAGATGCATGTTAAGGGTCCTATTCTCTACAATTTCCTATTAGTGATAGATGTGATGAAAAAGGTCCTATTCTCTATAATTTCCTATTAGTGATAGATGCATGGTAAACGGTCCCATTCTCTACAATTTCCTATTAGAGAATGATGTGATCTAAAGGGTCCCATTCTCTAACAATTCCCTATTAGTGATAGATGCATTATAAAGGGTCCCATTCTCTACAATTTCCTAATAGTGATAGATGTTTGGTGAAGGGTCCCATTGTCTACAATTTCCTATTAGTGATAGATGCATTATAAAGGGTCCCACACTCCATAATATCCTATTAGTGTTAGATGCAATGTAAACGGTCCCATTCTCTACAATTTCCTATTAGTGATAGATGCAATATAAAGGGTCTCATTCTCTACAATTTCCTGCTTGTGATAGATGCATTATAAAGGGCCCCATTATCTATAATTTCGTATTAGTGATAGATGTGAAGTAAAGGGTCCCATTCTCTACAATTTCCTATTAGTGATAGATGTGATATAAAGGGTCCCATTCTCTACAATTTCCTATTAATGATTGATATGATGTAAAGGGTCCCATTCTCAACAATTTCCTTTTAGTGATAGATGCGATATAAAGAGTCCCATTCTCTACAATTTTCATTAGTGATAGATGTGATGTAAAGGGTGCCATTCTATATAATTTCCTATTAGTGATAGATGTGATGTAAAGGGTCCCATTCTCTACAATTTTCTATTGGTGATAGATGCATTATAAAGGGTCCCTATAGCTACAATTTTGTATTAATGATAGATGCATTATAAAGGGTCCCATTCCCTATAAGTTCCTTTTAGTGATAGATGCGGTCTAACAGATCCCATTCTCTACTATTTTCTATTAGTGATAAATGCAATGTAAAGGGTCCCATTCTCTACAATTTCCTATTAGTGATAGATGCATCATAAAGGGTCCCATTCTCTATAATTTCCTATTAGTGCTACATACAATGTAAAGGGTCCCATTCTCTATAATTTCCTATTAGTGATAGATGTTTGGTGAAGGGTTCCATTTCCTATTAGTGATAGATGCATGATAAAGGGTCCCATTTTCTATAATTTCCTATTAATGTAAGATGCAATGTAAATGGTCCCATTCTCAACAATTTCCTATTAGTGATAGATGTGATATAAAGGGTCCCATTCTCTACAATTTCCTATTAGTGATAGATGCGATGTAAAGGGTCCCATTCTCCACAATTTCCTATTAGTGATAGATGTGATATAAAGGTCTCATTCTCTACAACTTCCTATTAGTGATAGATGTGATATAAAGGGTCCCATTCTCTACAATTTCCTATTAGTGATAGATGTGATGTAAAGGGTCCCATTCTCTACAATTTAAAATTAGTGATAGATGCATTATAAAGGGTCCCATTCTCCACAATTTCCTACTAGTGACATGTTTGGTGAAGGGTCCCATTCTCTACAATTTCCTACTAGTTAGAGATGTGATGTAAAGGGCCCCATTCTGTAACAATTTCCTATCAGAGATAGATGCATTATAAAGGGTCCCTTTCTCTACAATTTCCTACTAGTGACAGATGTTTTGTGAAGGGTCAAATTCTCTACAATTTCCTATTAGTGATAGATGCATTATAAAGGGTACCATTCTCTATAATTTCCTATTAGTATTAGATGTGATGTAAAGGGTTGCATTCTCTACAATTTCCTATTAGTGATAGATGTATTATAAAGGGTCCCATTCTCCACAATTTCCTACTAGTGACATGTTTGGTGAAGGGTCCCATTCTCTACAATTTCCTACTAGTGAAAGTTGTGATGTAAAGGACCCCATTCTGTAACAATTTCCTATCACAGATAGATGCATTATAAAGGGTCCCTTTCTCTACAATTTCCTACTACTGACAGATGCACTATAATTTCCTATTAGTGATAGATGTGATGTAAAGGGTCCCATTCTCCACAATTTCCGATTAGTAATAGATGCATTAAAAAGGGTCCCATTTTCTATAATTTCCTATTAGTATTAGATGCAATGTAAAGGGTCCAATTCTCTAAATTTCCTATTAGTGATAGATGCATGATAAGGCGTCCCATTCACTACAATTTCCTATTAGTGATAGATGCAATGTAAAGGGTCCCATTTTCTACAATTTCCTACTAGTGATAGATGTGATGTAAAGGGTCCCACTCTCTACAATTTCCTATTAGTGATAGATGCGATATAAAGGCTCCCATACTCCACAATTTCCTATTAGTGATAGATGTGATGTAAAGGGTCCCATTCTCTATAATTTCCTATTAGTCTTAGATGCATGGCAAAGGGTCCCATTCTCTACAATTTCCTATTAGTCACTGATGTGTTGTAAAGGGTCCCATTCTCCAACAATTTCCTATTAGTGATAGATGCATTATAAAGGGTCCCATTCTCTACAAGTTCCTACTAGTGATAGATGTTTGGTGAAGGGTCCCATTCTCTACAATTTCCTATTAGTGATAGATGCATTGTAAAGGGTCCCATACTCTATAATTTCCTATTAGTGATAGATGCGATGTAAAGGGTCCCATTCTCTACAATTTCCAATTAGTGATAGATGTGATGGAAAGGGTCCCATCCTCTACAATTTCCTATTAGTGATTGATGCATTATAAAGGGTCCCATTCTCTACAATTTCCTACTAGTGATAGATGTTTGCTGAAGGGTCCCATTCTCTAAAATTTCCTAATAGTGATAGATGCATTATAAAGGGTCCCATACTCTATAATTTCCTATTAGTGATAGATGCGATATAAAGGGTCCCATTCTCTACAATTTCCTATTAGTGATAGATGTGATGTAAAGGGTCCCATCCTCTACAATTTCCTACTAGTGATAGATGCATTATAAAGGGTCCCTTTCTCTACAATTTTGTATTAATGATAGATGCATTATAAAGGGTCCCATTCTCTATAATATCCTATTAGTGATAGATGTGATATAAAGGGTCCCGTCCTCTACAAGTTCCTCTTAGTGATAGATGCATTATAAAGGGTCCCATTCTCTATAATTTCCTATTAGTGATAGATGCGATCTAAAGGGTCAAATTCTCTACTATTTTGTATTAGTGATAGATGTGATGTAAAGGGTCCCATTCTCTACAATTTCCTATTAGTGATAGATGTATGATCAAGGGTCCCAATCTCTATAATTTCCTATTAGTGATAGATGCAATGTAAAGGGTCCCATTCCCTACAATTTCCGATTAGTGATAGATGTTTGGTGAAGGGTCCCATTCTCTACAATTTTGCTATTAGTGATAGATGCATTATAAAGGGTCCCATTTTCTATAATTTCCTATTACTGTAGTGTTAGATGCAATGTAATCGGTCCCATTCTCTACAATTTCCAATTAGTGATAGATGCAATGTAAAAGGTCCCATTTTCTACAATTTCCTACTAGTGATACATGCTTTATAAAGGGTCCCACTCTCTATAATTTCCTATTAGTGATAGATGGGATGTAAAGGGTCCCATTCTCTACAATTTCAATTAGTGATAGATGCGATATAAAAGGTCCCATTCTCTACAATTTCCTATTAGTGATTGATATGATGTAAAGGGTCCCATTCTCAACAATTTCCTATCAGTCATAGATGAGATAGAAAGGGTCCCATTCTCTACAATTTCCAATTAGTGATAGATGCGATAAAAAGGGTCCCATTCTCTATAATTTCCTATTAGTGTCAGATGTGATGTAAAGGGTCCCATTCTCTACAATTTTCTATTAGTGATAGATGCATTATAAAGGGTCCCTTTCCCTACAATTTTGTATTAATAATAGACGCATTATAAAGGTTCCCATTCTCTATAATTTCCTATTAGTGATAGATGTGATGTAAAGGGTCCCATTCTCTACAATAACCTATTAGTGATAGATGCATTATAAAGGGTCCCTTTCTCTACAATTTTGTATTAATGTTAGATGCATTATAAAGGGTCCCATTCTCTATAATTTCCTATTAGTGATAGATGTGATGTAAAGGTTCCCATTCTCTACAATTTCCTACTAGTGACAGATGTGATATAAAGGGTAACATTCTCTATAATTTCCTATTAGTGATAGATGCGATCTAAAGGGTCCCATTCTCTGCTATTTTCTATTAGTGATAGATGCAATGAAAAGGGTCCCGTTCTCTACAATTTCCTATTAGTGACAGATGCGATATAAAGGGTCCCATTCTCTATAATTTCCTATTAGTGATAGATGTGATGTAAAGGGTCGCATTCTCTACAATTTTCTATCAGTGATAGATGCATTATAAAGGGTCACTTTCTCTACAATTTTGTATTAATGATAGATGCATTATAAAGGTTCCCATTCTCTATAATTTCCTATTAGTGATAGAAGTGATGTAAAGGGTCCCATTCTCTACAATAACCTATTAGTGATAGATGCATTATAAAGGGTCCCTTTCTCTACAATTTTGTATTAATGTTAGATGCATTATAAAGGGTCCCATTCTCTATAATTTCCTATTAGTGATAGATGTGATGTAAAGGGTCCCATTCTCTACAATTTCCTATTAGTGATAGATGTGATGTAAAGGGTTCCATTCTCTACAATTTCCTATTAGTGATAGATGAGATGTAAAGGGTCCCATTCTCTACAATTTCCTATTAGTGATAGATGTGATGTAAAGGGTCCTATTCTCTATAATTTCCTATTAGTGATAGATGTGATGTAAAGGGTCCCATTCTCTACAAATTCCTATTAGTGATAGATGTGATGTAAAGGGTCGCATTCTCTACAATTTCCTATTAGTGATAGATGTGATGTAAAGGGTCCCATTCTCTACAATTTCCTATTAGTGATAGATGCCATATAAAGTGTCCCATTCTCTACAATTTCCTATTAGTGATAGATGTAATGTAAAGGGTCCCATTCTCTACAATTTCCTACTAGTGACAGATCTTTGGTGAAGGGTCCCATTCTCTATAATTTCCTATTAGTGATAGATGTGATATGAAGGGTCCCATTCTCTACAATTTCCTATTAGTGATAGATGCTATCAAAAGGATCCCATTCTCTACTATTTTCTATTAGTGATAGATGCAATGTAAAGGGTGGAATTCTCTACAATTTCCTATTAGTGATACATGGATGATAAAGGGTCCCATTCTCTATAATTTCCTATTAGTGACAGATGTGATGTAAAGGGTCTCATTCTCTACAATTTCCTATTAGTGATAGATGTGATGTAAAGGGTCCCATTCTCTACAATCTCCTATTAGTGATAGATGCGATGTAAAGGGTCCCATTCTCTACAATAATCTATTAGTGAAAGATGCGATGTAAAGGGTCCCATTCTCGACAATTCCTTCTTAGTGATAGATGCGATGTAAAGGGTCCCATTCTCTACAATTCCTTATTAGTGATAGATGTGATGTAAACGGTCCCATTCTCTACAATTTCCTATTAGTGATAGATGTGATGTAAAGGATCCCATTCTCTACAATTTTCTATTAGTGATAGATGCGATAGAAAGGGTCCCATTCTCTACAATTTCCTATTAGTGATAGATGTGATGTAAAGGGCACCATTCTGTAACAATTTCCTATCAGTGATAGATGCATTATAAAGGGTCCCATTCTCTAGAATTTCCTACTAGTGACAGATGTTTCGTGAAGGGTCCCATTCTCTACAATTTCCTATTAGTGATAGATGCATTATAAAGGGTCCCTTTCTCTACAATTTTGTATTAATGTTAGATGCATTATAAAGGGTCCCATTCTCTATAATTTCCTATTAGTGATAGATGTGATGTAAAGGGTCTCATTCTCTACAATTTCCTATTAGTGATAGATGTGATGTAAAGGGTCCCATTCTCTACAATAACCTATTAGTGATAGATGCATTATAAAGGGTCCCTTTCTCTACAATTTTGTATTAATGTTAGATGCATTATAAAGGGTCCCATTCTCTATAATTTCCTATTAGTGATAGATGTGATGTAAAGGGTCCCATTCTCTACAATTTCCTATTAGTGATAGATGTGATGTAAAGGGTTCCATTCTCTACAATTTCCTATTAGTGATAGATGAGATGTAAAGGGTCCCATTCTCTACAATTTCCTATTAGTGATAGATGTGATGTAAAGGGTCCTATTCTCTATAATTTCCTATTAGTCATAGATGTGATGTAAAGGGTCCCATTCTCTACAAATTCCTATTAGTGATAGATGTGATGTAAAGTGTCCCATTCTCTACAATTTCCTATTAGTGATAGATGTGATGTAAAGGGTCCCATTCTCTACAATTTCCTACTAGTGACAGATCTTTGGTGAAGGGTCCCATTCTCTATAATTTCCTATTAGTGATAGATGTGATATGAAGGGTCCCATTCTCTACTATTTCCTATTAGTGATAGATGCGATCAAAAGGATCCCATTCTCTACTATTTTCTATTAGTGATAGATGCAATGTAAAGGGTGGAATTCTCTACAATTTCCTATTAGTGATACATGGATGATAAAGGGTCCCATTCTCTATAATTTCCTATTAGTGACAGATGTGTTGTAAAGGGTCCCATTCTCTACAATTTCCTATTAGTGATAGATGTGATGTAAAGGGTCCCATTCTCTACAATTCCTTATTAGTGATAGATGTGATGTAAACGGTCCCATTCTCTACAATTTCCTATTAGTGATAGATGTGATGTAAAGGATCCCATTCTCTACAATTTTCTATTAGTGATAGATGCGATAGAAAGGGTCCCATTCTCTACAATTTCCTATTAGTGATAGATGTGATGTAAAGGGCACCATTCTGTAACAATTTCCTATCAGTGATAGATGCATTATAAAGGGTCCCATTCTCTAGAATTTCCTACTAGTGACAGATGTTTCGTGAAGGGTCCCATTCTCTACAATTTCCTATTAGTGATAGATGCATTATAAAGGCTCCCATTCTCTATAATTTCCTATTAGTGATAGATGTGATGTAAAGGGTCCCATTCTCTACAATTGCCTCTTAGTGATAGATGCGATATAAAGGGTCCCATTCTCTACAATTTCCTATTAGTGATAGATGCAATATAAAGGGTCCCATTCTCTACAATTTTGTATTAATGATAGATGCATTATAAAGGGTCCCATTCTCTATAATTTCCTATTAGTGATAGATGTGATGTAAAGGGTCCCATTCTCTACAATTTTGTATTAATGATAGATGTGATATAAAGGGTCCCATTCTCTACAATTTCCTATTAGTGATAGATGCATTATAAAGGGTCACTTTCTGTACAATTTTGTATTAATGATAGATGCATTATAAAGGGTCCCATTCTCTATAATTTCCTATTAGTGATAGATGTGATGTAAAGGGTCCCATTCTCTACAATTTTGTATTAATGATAGATGTGATATAAAGGGTCCCATTCTCTACAATTTCCTATTAGTGATAGATGCATTATAAAGGGTCACTTTCTGTACAATTTTGTATTAATGATAGATGCATTATAAAGGGTCCCATTCTCTATAATTTCCTATTAGTGATAGATGTGATGTAAAGGGTCCCATTCTCTACAATTTTGTATTAATGATAGATGTGATATAAAGGGTCCCATTATCTACAATATCCTATTAGTGATAGATGCGATACAAAGGGTCCCATTTTCTACAATTTCCTATTAGTGATAGATGTGATGTAAAGGGTCCCATTCTCTACAATTTCCTATTAGTGATTGATGCAATGTAAAGGGTCCCATTCCCTACAATTTCCTATTAGTGATAGATGCGATATAAAGGATCCCATTCTCTACAATTTCCTATTAGTGATAGATGCATTATAAAGGGTCGCATTCTCTATAATTTCCTATTAGTGATAGATGCGATGTAAAGGGTCCCATCGTCTACAATTTCCTATTAGTGAGAGATGCATTATAAAGGGTCGCTTTCTCTACAATTTTGTATTAATGATAGATGCATTATAAAGGGTCCCATTCTCTATAATTTCCTATTAGTGATAGATGTGGTATAAAGGGTCCCATTCTCTACTATTTCCTATTAGTGATAGATGTTTGGTGAAGGGTCCCATTCTCTACAATGTCCTATTAGTGATAGATGCATTAGAAAGGGTCCCATTGTCTATAATTTCCTATTAGTGTTAGATGCAATGTAAAGGGTCCCATTCTCTACAATCTCCTATTCGTGATAGATGTGATATAAAGGTCTCATTCTCTACAATTTCCTATTAGCGATAGATGTGATATAAAGGGTCCCATTCTCTATAATTTCCTATTAGGGAGAGATGCGTTATAAAGGGTCCTGTTCTCTATAATTTCCTATTACTGATAGATGCATGGTAAAGGGTCCCATTCTCTACAATTTCCTATTAGTGATAGATGCATGGTAAAGGGTCCCATTCTCTATAATTTCCTATTAGTGATAGATGCATTGTAAAGGGTCCCATTCTCTACAATTTCCTATTAGCGATAGATGTGATATAAAGGGTCCCATTCTCTATAATTTCCTATTAGGGAGAGATGCGTTATAAAGGGTCCTGTTCTCTATAATTTCCTATTACTGATAGATGCATGGTAAAGGGTCCCATTCTCTACAATTTCCTATTAGTGATAGATGCATGGTAAAGGGTCCCATTCTCTATAATTTCCTATTAGTGATAGATGCATTGTAAAGGGTCCCATTCTCTACAATTTCCTATTAGTGATAGATGCATGGTAAAGGGTCCCATTTTCTACAATTTCCTATTAGTGTTAGATGCATGGTAAAGGGTCCCATTCTCTACAATTTCCTATTAGTGATAGATGCATTATAAAGGGTCCCTTTCTCTACAATTTTGTATTAATGATAGATGCATTATAAAGGGTCCCTTTCTCTACAATTTTGTATTAATGATAGATGCATTATAAAGGGTCCCTTTCTCTACAATTTCCTATTAGTGATAGATGCATGATAAAGAGTCCCATTCTCTATAATTTCCTATTAGTGATAGATGCAATGTAGAGTGTCCCATTCTCTACAATTTCCTATTAGTGATAGATGTTTGGTGAAGGGTCCCATTCTCTACAATTTCCTATTAATGATAGATGCATTATAAAGGGTCCCATTTTCTATAATCTCCTTTTAGTGTTAGATGCAATGTAAAGGGTCCCATTCTCTACAATTTTCTACTAGTGATAGATGGAATGTAAAGGGTCCCATTCTCTACAATCTCCTATTAGTGATAGATGTGATATAAAGGTCCCATTCTCTATAATTTCCTATTAGTGATAGATGCAATGTAAAGGGTCCCATTCTCTACAATTTCCTACTAGTGATAGATGCAATGTAAAGGGTCCCATTCTCTACAATCTCCTATTAGTGATAGATGTGAGATAAAGGTCCCATTCTCTATAATTTCCTACTAGTGATAGATGCGATATAAAGGGTCCCATTCTCTACAATTTCCTATTAGTGATAGATGCGATGTAAAGGGTCCTGTTCTCTATAATTTCCTATTAGTGGTAGATGCATGGTAAAGGGTCCCATTCTCTACAATTTCCTATTAGTGATAGATGCATGGTAAAGGGTCCCATTCTCTATAATTTCCTATTAGTGATAGATGGATTGTAAAGGGTCCCATTCTCTACAATTTCCTATTAGTGATAGACACATTATAAAGGGTCCCATTTTCTACAATTTGCTCCATATGTCGTTAAACAAAGAACTTGTTTTTGGAAAACATTTCTTTGGAGAAGATAGACATTCAGGGGCTATAACTCTTCTCAGTTATAATGGGGAATAATTGAAATCTATCTCCATTAAGGATCATCAAGACTAGCAACATCACATGTAAAGGTATTAAGTTCACTAAGATGGGCCATAACTCTATCTGAAACGCTATTGACATGACAAAACTCATAAAAAGGCACATCTAGTTGTAAGAGACAATGTTTTTGCAAAATCCATCAGTATATGTTGAATGGTTTTTGAGCTGTGACTGTTAAAATCAACATCACTTGTGATGATATTAAGTTAATTAGTGATGATCACAATTCTATCCAAAATAAAGCTGATAAGACAAAACCTACAAAAATTGCAAATCTATGTCTATGACATAGTATTCAAACCAAAAATGAATCAGGAATGAAATCAGAATATGCAGAATGTGTTTTTGGCAAGCAACAAACATCCCATGTGAAGATGATGCAGTTAATTGCCAAGGGCCATAACTCTATCCTAACTGAAATAAACAAGAGAAAACCAATAAAAGGCATATCTTGATCTATGAGACAATGTACAGTATACACAGTCTGCTGAATGGTTTTTTTTAGCTATTCTTGTTGCAATGATCTGCTGAAATGAAGATTTTAAAAAAAGTGGAAACAAGGCAATTGTATTCTGTAAACTGGTTGAATGCCTTGACACAACCTCAACAGCATAAGGTATGGAGATTTGCACCAAAAAAAACAAACTGATGACAAACATCACCAATGGCATCAGTGCCGAAATAAAGGTCAGTGGACAGAAGCTGGAAAGAGTCACAAGCTTTAAGTACTTGGGATCAATTATCACAGACAAGGGCTCCAAACCAGAACTACTTTGTAGGAGTGCCCAGACAACAGCAACAATAACAAGGTTGAGACCAATATGGAAAGATACCAACATTGCTTTTGGTTCCAAAATAAGGCTGATGCGCTCGATTGTCATATCTATCTTTCTGTATGCTCATGGACGTTCACATCAGATCTACAAAGAAGGATTCAAACCTTCGAAATGAGATGCTACAGCAAGATCTTGGGCATCTAATACATTGACCATGTAACCAACGAAGAAGTCCACAATAGGATCCAACGAACCATCGGATCCTATGAAGACCTCTTGACCACTGTAAAAAGGCACAAACTGAAGTGGTACGGTTATGTCTCAAGATCATCTGGACTGGCAAAAACAATCTTGCAAGGCACAATGCGAGGGTGCAGAAGAAGAAGCAGACAGAAAAAGAGGTGGGAAGACAACATTAAGGAGTGGACAGGCATGGGATTTGGAGATTCCCAAAGGGCAGTAGAGAACAGGGAAAGATGGAGAGAATTGGCTGCAAAGTTAACTGTGGTGCCCCAACGACCTCTTGGGTTAAGGGATTGATGATGATGATGATGATTCTGTAAATATTGGACCTAAAAAGACAAAATTGCTAAAAGAACCTACCTCTATAGAGTCTGCGGTATGTATTATGTATAATAGGCAATTACCTTCCCAATGGCATCCTATTTTGTAGTTATGTGTAAGAGCTGCAGAGCTTTGGTGATTACATGTGTGAACAGACCGACAGACAGACAGATGGAGAAAGTGATTACAATAAGACTCCTGTGATGCTTTGAGAAGTAGAATAAAATCAGTTCCCAAACCTGCATTTGCTTGTTTGTTGGTTTGGGGGATGATATATCGGAAAAAGCTATGTGACTCTAAATATCAATGATATTCCTTACTGGTATACTAAACAAGGAATTGAGGATACTAAATTCAATTACTTTATACTCCACAGTCATTGTGGGCTAGAGGGAGGGGGACACAAAGTGGAATAAGGTGCTCACCTTTACAGATCACTCAAATCTCACCTGTCCATGTGGGTTGAATCAAGTCTTGGCTCAGCTCACATAGGTATGTGAGAGAATGTGCCAGCTGATACATAAAACATCAAATTTTTAGCATTACTTAGTTCTTGAAGATGGAATCTTTTCTCACTCGAGAAACTATATGTATGTAGCTAAGCAGTAAACACATTTTTAGATATTCTGTTGGTAGAGTTCTTGGCATTAACTTATTGAGTGCTTCTGCTTTTTTATTACAAATCTGAGTAGTAATTTCTAAAAATATTTTCTCTTAATTTTATCAGCAACGCTTGCTTGGCTCGACAAGAATTTTCGGCTTTCATTTGACCTGAACTTATTTTAGCCTGCACTGGTTAATCTGCAACCATTTACATCAAGGCCATCAAAAGTATTCAGACTCGAGTACTTCAAAAAGTACTAGACCAACTGTCTAATACATGCTTGGAATAACAAGTTATAAATATGCTTACAACACTTACACAAAAAACTCAGTTACTGTATATACCTGCTTATAAGTCAAGTCAAAACACAAAATGCACAGACACAGGCTTCCTGTGATATAATCTGATGACCTATCCAAGTTATACAGACCCTGATCTGCACATTATGTGATGACAGACTAGGGTCTATGTTATTTGCTGCTGGATTTGAGTTTTTAACAGAGTATATATGGTATGTAAAATTCAAGTGCAATAACTGGGATATGCAGTCTGAATGATAAGTGTAATTAAAATTTCTGCATACCGGGTCCATTCTGTTTTATAATCAGGAAGCAATTTAAAAGTCATTCATCTACTCAAGATGATGTAATTGTCTACCACTTTAACCCTTATAATGTCAACACAGCATACAAGCAAACTGAAGCAATGCATTTCAGTGCTATTATTAAACTGTTCATCCACATTGGCAGAACACGCAAACAAATTGTTGTCTTGTCAAGGATTCTAAAGTAGTGTAACTCACTGCCAACATTCATCATAATCTATTTTCTTCCTGTGTGAATATGGTGGTATAAAAGTTACATGGCACTATCTTTGCCTGGCTGACGCATTTTACCTAAGAAACTAAACGGGTTGATAGCAAAATAGGGAATGTTAATTATTCATCCCATTCAGTTCCACAATATGTGATGCAATGATTGACGAAACTAAAGTTCCTAGGATTCGGCGAATGTGGATATGTGAGAAAGCTTGCCAGTAGCTTCTCGTGAGTCGGTGGTTCTTTCCGCGGATTTCCCGGTTTCTTCCTCCACCATTAATACTGTCCGCCATGTATAGCCTATCATGTGCTGAAAAATGGCGTTAAGCCAGACAACAACAACAACAACAACAACCACAAAACTAAAGTTCATTACTTGATCCAGATTATCAACCTGCAAAAACTAACCCTAAAGACTGTGATCTAGTTTAAATACTAAATTACGCATATACAAAGTTGTTCATATGGAGAAAACTATTTAGCTGGCGGATAAACCATTGATCCCAACAATGAAATGGTCCATATATTTCAAAAACAGAACACATTAAAATTATTATTTTGCAATGGCTCATATCATCACTGCCCTGATTACTGGTGAAAATGACTAAAAAAATACCATGTACTGTATATGCATGCCTCAAAATGTTACCTTTTTGTCTATCTGAAATATTTTGCCACCTGTTTAACATCAATATTTTAATCGAATGTATCTACTTAGAGCTACTTGACAACACAAACAATTTTATTAGTTTTAAATATCATCAGTTTAGTGAGTTCCTGTACTTTGATATAAATCCAATGTCCGAGAACAGAGTTGTTCTATATTATGTACATGGTGTATGATATATGTAGCAAAGCAATACAAGTATGCACTCTCCCCAGGTCAGAGGTCTCGCTAGGACTTTAAAACTAGCAGTCCAGGACTCCCATTTTTGTAACAATACAAGTCCCATCAGCATAAAGCTGCAGTCCCCTCCTAGAAAACTTACAGATTAGAAGAACTATTGTGCTTGCTGTTGAGTTTAATTTCAACATTCTTTATAACACTGACATATAGCTCTTGTATGTCCATCAGAGTGAGACTGAATTGTCAGTTTTGTCAATCCTAGGAAATGTTTTATTCCAAACACTAAGCCAGACATCACACACTTTCCTGCACTAGCAACTTTAGCACTCTTCTTAATCTCATTACAATCTTTATCAATTTGCTGCCTAACCCAAAATTACTTATCCAAATTTGCGAATGGCATTTTGTCTAAGTCTCAACATGTCTTGATTCTGAGGTCATGTGCACTACTTATTCAATCTACACTCAGAAATAAACACATAAAGAAAGCTAAAGTTGATGTACTCTTATAATGTTGACATGTACATCAAGGTGTCTTTCAGCCACTGAATTCTGTCATTGTAAATATCAGCACATTTTCCCATCAAACCACCAGTCAAAAGTCTTTGAACTTGCCGCCCGGCTAGTGCAACATGTTCTTTTGATGTACTCTTATAATGGCAATGTGTACATCAGGGGGTCTTTCAGCCAATGAATTCTATCATTGTAAATATCAACACAGCTAAATGATAACACATTTTCCCACTAAGCAGATGGCTGAAGCAGGACTGTCGAGTCCATGATGTTTGCCACCCACCTATTACATACATATGGAGGACTCCTGCCTAAGTGATTTTCTGCATCCCAGATAAAAAATTGTCATCCAAATACATGTGATTAAGCATTTCTGAGACTTCTGCAGGTGATTGTGTGTGAACCCTGTGACTGTATTGTATTAACAAGGACACCAAATAACAATTTCAATTTTGGATTTAACAGTGTAGATTGTGATACTGTACACAAGCTTATTTTGAGCATATGGTCAAGGAGAAAACATGTGGCTAATTATTTACATTGTGGTGTCCATGAGCAAGACAGTCTCTACAAGGTGCTAAACAAAAACCAGTTCTGCACAGTGTTGCTGTTTATTAATTTTATGCTCCACTTATAATAAAGATAAAGCTGAAAATGTTTATAACAAGTAAAAGCCACTGGATTTTAAATGTCAAATCCATACTTGGACATTGAATTTACAAAGCAGTAAAGACTTATAAAAATGGCTAAATCACTGATAATTCAAGGATTGCTTGAAAAAATAAGATAACCAATCCATGTAGTTATTACTCACGGTTTCACCTTATTACAGCCTTCATGCTGTTTTTAAATTACGTTTTATTGGCATTTTAAGCACTAGCATGGCATCTCAAGTCTTTTATAGTACAAGTCACACGGGTCGTGTAGGCATTCAACACCGACTATGCCAGTAATGGGTGTCATTTTTTAAAATTTAATTCTACATACTTTTAAGTGGCAAGTATTCACTTCATTTGGTATACATCTATATTCCTTTGGAAGGTCATTATTTAGATGCCCCAAGAGGTGCGTACGGCAAAAGTCAATGTTAAAGTATGTCGACATTTTTGGATGAAACGAACATCAAGGTGTGATCCAGTACAATCCAGATTGAATGTCACATGCTGTGATGTCACAATGAAAGCTACGCATATTGACAAACAAATTGATACTACCCTCGATTGTGATGATTCCACTAAATGCACTCTTATTTTGACCTAAGTTTAGTACATGACCACCATTGTTAAAGTCCATAGCAATAGATAATTTTCATTTAGAAGTTTCTTGTTGACAGTTAAGGTAAAGAGCATTCAACAATCAGGACTGAATAGACTGGTTAAAGAAAATTAGTGTTAAATTTTAAAAGAAACATTTATATTCAATTTAAAATGAGTAAATGCCCATACATGACCCTTCTGACTTGTACTATAACTAAGGTTTGTCACAACCAATTATGCAGTTGGGTTGGGGGTGAAATGATACACTCAGGCTTGATATCAGTATGTATCATAATAACAGTCTTGTCATCTTCAGAATGGTTGCTAATAGTATGGTGGTGCCAAATCATCTGTTCATACGCCATTCCATGGCAAGATAACAAAATACTTCCAAACTGACTACCTATTAGTCCTCGATGCTTCTAATTAAACCTTTCAGGCTGCTCCATTTGATTGGATGCATGCCTCATCTTAGTCACCACACCCTTTCTTTACAAGGCATGAATGCATAAAAATGTCTCATTACCAATTTCACATCTTCATTTAAATTTGTATGGTATTACTATGTTATCTTCAAAACAGAAGTTTCCTTATTGCTTTGTGTCAACTTGGATTGAGTTTGGATGCCAACACTTAAGGTGTGTTACACAGTTAATAAGCTACATTCATTTCTGATTGGTTGTTATTGTTTACTGTGGATTACAACAAACAATAACCACCAATCTGGACTGAATGTAGCATATCTCACTGCATGACATATTGAAGGCTTCCAAATTTGATTGAAGTAGACAAGATAGGAAGCAATAGAAAACATGGCTTAACAGTGGCTATTAACAAGAAGTATATAAATTGTACATGGATAACATGTTTGGTACATCTCTATCACAATGATATATGTTATTAGTAAGTGAAAGTGCCAATTGGATAACAAAATTAGCATGGATTTAATGAAGGGATGTGACGAGGGTGTGAGACGAGGGGTAGATTTTAAACTGTAGTAGTCACCTTGTTTTAACTTTCTGAACAGGGGTAGGTGTTGCCAATAGTTTGCTTTTTTTTACTGTCACAAACGAGTACCAATGCCCGTCTCTGATGAAATTTCAATATAAAAAAGAAATAGGCATTTGACTAATCTATCACAGCTTAAAGTTACTTCTACTTCTCGTTTTATATATTTTCTTTACCCCTTGTATCGATATGTGTATCAAAATGGAAAAATGATCTGTGATCGTTTCAGCCCCAATGCACTCCTGTCAACACAGCAGCTGTGCGAATTCTTCCTTAAAGGGTTACTCCCAAGTGAGACAACAGCCACTTCCTACCTGGCAATAAGTTGGCATCTCTACCACAATTAGAAATAATTGTTTAAATGAATAATCATAGATCACAATTTCAATTCCTGACCAAATGTTGATATCCTTCTGTAAAGTATTGGAGAAAAACTACAAATATAATCTTTAAATGTGTAAACTATACTGCAGAACAACATCGCACCCAACCTTGATCATCAACCGTCTGAGAAGTGTAATGTATGCATACATGTACATTGTTACCTCAAAATGACTTATGTATAATTAACACAAAATAAATAAAAATTAATCTGATTGGAAGATTTAAAAGAGAAACATGCACACAAACAAAAACAAAGTATACATACCCCCCAGTACTAATACTCGCGCACGTTCCTCTCTGTCCGCCATTTTTTAAAAGCTCGTGAGTCACATGATCAATATGCAAGTCACATGATAATAGTACGATTTGCAGCACAGCATCGATAGAACACTGATTACTTCACTTGTTTGTGCCTTAGTCGAATGTCGTTCTGTCTGCCATAGATTTTGTTAGTCATAGGTCTCTCAATGAATAATGAAATATTCTGTTAGTCATAGTTCTCTCTTTATATTATAATACATACATACATACATACATACATACATACACTATTAGTCGTAATATTCTTCTAGAGAGATACCTTTGCAGTAATAAAGTCAATGAAAGAAACAAGAACATATGAGTCGAGTGGCCTTTTTTTTTTTTTTTGTTGTTGTTGTTGAAACATTATTGACAGGATTTTACAAATTCCTTTTAACACCACCTGATACCATGTAATGGAGTTATGCCTACTTACTGAGCAATTCCCACTCTTCGTTTGCATATTGATAAATATAAATATGAAAATGCAAAAAATGCAAATTGATATTTCGAGCAAACTCTCTCTCTCTCTCTCTCTCTCTCTCTCTCTCTCTCTCTCTCTCTCTCTCTCTCACACTCACACACACACACACACACACACACACACACACACACACATGATGAATATTCAGAAGTCTTAACATGCACCAAGAAAGTAGATTGTTGCTCAGGTTGGGAAGTAATACATATAATTTACATCCTCAACAGTAGATGCAGGCTTAACTGTAGTATTTGACAAGTAGTTAAAGTTTAAAACAGGGCCCACTTGTCTCTCGAAGGTAAACTGTAGTATTTGACAAGCAGTTCAATTGTAAAACAGGGCCCACTTGTCTCTCAAAGGTAAACTGTAGTATTTGACAAGCAGTTCAATTGTAAAACAGGGCCCACTTGTCTCTCGAAGGTAAACTGTAGAATTTGACAAGCAGTTCAAGTTTAAAACAGGGCCCACTTGTCTCTCGAGGGTAAACTGTAGTATTTGACAAGAAGCAGCAGGGAGGGTGAACAGACCACTTTTTGTGGAAAAATAAAGGTTCCTACAAGGGCTAAAAAAGATTGTGTTTGAAGCACGAACAAAAACAATTCCATATTTTTGAATATAAAAAACAAAAAAAAAAAAGAAAAAAACCAACAAAAAATCACATATACATGGTCGCACCTTCCTGCTGCTGTCGATTTAAAATCAATGATTTATTGACTTTAAAGTATCCTGAATAAATAAAAATAAACAGCAGCTATGACGATCAGTCTACCATTCCACGGGGTCCCTTCATTGACCTGTAAAGCATTTACCATAAGAGTCCTTTCTTTTTTCTTTTTTTTTTGTTAAGGCCTTTCTTATGACCCACGGGCACCTTACGAGACTTCTTTGTCTGGTGACATTCTTTCTGAATGCCCTTGTGTGGGGTACCCTTCAGTGAGGTCACAAGGTCACGAGTTCACATCATCCTCTTGTTTATTTTTGGAGAAGTTCCAATTTTCATGTACACCCCCCCCCCAAATCAAACCCCGGGCGAGTGCAAAACACACTCAATACGTTGTTTGACGCGGTGAGAGGAGGTGTACACAGGGGAACTTCCCCAATTATATTAGAAAAATTGGCATCCCAGGGCCAAACCATCGACAGTGTCAGTCATGGGATTAAAAATCAAGACCTTGAGTACGAGAGTCAGAAGCGTTACCACTGGACCATGAGCTCCAGTTACAAATATACGTTTCAAAAATAATCATATAGTTACCTAGCAGGAAATCCCTATGCGTGATTAGTATATTCTCAACGGATTCTGAATAAAATATTGAATAAATCGGGAAATTCACAATAATCTTACATATTTTTGCCCCTTGACTAAGTCAAGGGTAAAATATACCGCAGTCCCGAGAACCACATGTACAGGAAATGAAATGACACGCATAAATCAATATTGATGTAGTTTGCAATCTGTGCCAGGCGATACGCAGTTATATATATGTGCTGTTCATTCACACAGAGATATTCACTGTGATCGGGATTATATCCTTGACTGTGTCAAGGGCTGAGACTTCTATCAATGGAGTAAGTACTTTTTTCATAGGTATTTTCTCTAAACACAGATACAATTACTGATTCTATAAGTTGTATAACTGCGGTGAATGTGCATGCAGACGATCTGAGGCAGTTATGTATATGTGTTCATTTGCGCAGTTAAGATATAGGTTACACTATATCCTTGACTTAGTCCTTGACAGTGTCAAGGGGGAAATAACTGCGTAATTACTCTATCGTTTATCTGACAGAGTTATTTGACCACTGATAGCATCAAGGACCAAACATTTTATCAATACCTATACGATACCTCGACCTAGGATCATGTAAATTTATTGTGATAAATCCGTGTGGGGAAGCTTGTGCATTTTAAAAAGAAATTTTTAATTTAATCATGTCCATATCTCCTGAACACCAAGTTTGATGAATATTTCGCAGCGTACGTGTATCGACTCCATTAAACACAACTAAAATATAACAGTTATCTCTGATCACTTTTGGAATTTGAGTATACCGCTGGGTAACATAAATCACGTCTGTGTTTTTATGTCTGCCTCTGGAAAATATCCGGGCAGGATTTGATTGTTTATCCAGCATCACATTATCGTATACTACAAGACTGTTAATAAATCCGTCAAGGTCATCTACGGATGGGGCTTCATCAATATCGGTAATAAAATCAATAATATTGTCGCCGTTTTCATTAAACGACTTTGCATTTTCATTAAAATCCTTAAGTACTTCATAACATATTTGATCATCTACGGATGGAGCTAATAAATATAACTTATCTAACTTGAGCCATCTCATTATCAAATTAAGCAATAACTGTGTTTTGCCTGATCCAGATGGAACTATTATAATTGCCCTAATAGAATTTGGCAATGCTGGGTGATGCTTGACTGGTTCTTGTTTTCGTGTCGCTGAAAAGTCAATTATATCCATGATAATAAATAGCATGTATTTATACTGTGTTTGATGCAAGGCAACCACCCCTACCACTGGATTAACAACAATAGCAAAAAATAAAAGGCGTGCACTTACAGGTAAGTGTGAAAAATGTGGTACACAAAATACAAATTTATTTCGTCTAGCACAAGGACAAGATGTGATATCGCTGCTTCGTTGGGAAAAATTACCAGGGGTTCCATGGGCGAAGTATCCTGGGGAAAACATCTTCCCTGATACAATTATTGTGGTCCTGGAACTCGACTTGATATTCGACTTGACGATCAAGATCAACCAAGACCAGGAGAGTATCCAATAAATAAGATTGATCAAGCGTGTCATGTTCATGATGTTGCGTATAAAAGCAAGGATATACAACAACGACATCTCGCAGATGTGAAGTTGATTCATGCGTTAAATTCTATACCTGATAAATCTCTCAGAGAAAAATTCGCTAGTTTTCTAGTAAAATCTGTTATGAAAGGTAAACTCATGCTAGGGGCTGGTAATTAATTATATAACTATTATAATGGAATCTGTTTATTATAGCCCAAGAGGATATTGGAAGGGCAAAGCAGCGATTAGTAAACTTGCTGAAGCAGCAAAAGTCTCACGTGCTGTTGCTGCAGCATGGTTAGCACGACAGGCAATATGGCAAATCTATCTACGTCCACCTAAAAAAATTCAGTACACGTATTTTGATGTCAGCGTTCCCAACGAAATTCATCAAGCAGATATTTTGTTTTTACCACATGATACCATTAAAACACGTGGACGTCAATCACGCACATACAAATACGCGTTGACTGTCGTTGACGTTGCAAGTAGATATAAAGAAGCAGAACCATTATCAACAAAAACAACATCTGAAGTTGCATCTGCGTTTAAACGAATTTATCAACGAGGACCATTACGATGGCCACAATTATTACAGGTTGATCATGGCAAAGAATTTCTCGGTGCAGTATCATCGCTGATGAAGCAACATAATGTCAAAATCAGACGAGGACACACCGCAATTCATCGTGATCAGGCAATAGTTGAACGATTTAATCGAACACTCGCTGAGCGGTTATTTGGATATCAGTATGCGAAGGAAATAATTCAGAGCGACAAGAGATCTCGTGAATGGGTTGCAAGATTACCGAGTGTAATAGCTGCGTTAAATAATGAAATTACTCGTGCAACTTCTTTGAAACCTATTAATGCAATCACGGAAAAATATATAATACCTCGGAACAAAATCATATAATCTCAACCAGTGTTAGGTAATGTGACTGTAAGATATCTATATGAGCCTGGTGAACTCGAAGGAGGTAAAAGAAGATTAACTGATCTTATCTGGAGTGTGACTACACATAAAATTTCTAGCGTGGTTAGATCCACGGGTAGACCTGCAATCTACAGACTAGATTCAACTGCTCCTCAGCGTGGATTTGTACGTGAACAATTACAAGTAATTCCTGAAGACACACAATTACCACCGCGTTCACGTCTGTAAATTGGAACCCCGACGTCGATTGCATTCAAGACAGGTAAGTATGACATTACCACATGTATGACCAAGATCACTATTAATTCTATCCACGGTAAATTATTTTGGATTATTACTCGAATACTTCCACAACATGTGACAATTACAAATTATACAACGATTATTCTGTTGTTGTTTTAGCGTCATAATAAATTCAACATCGATATCAAAATCACGATTATTTTTTTTATCGCATCGCTTATGACTGTATAATTTTTTTCTTATTACTTTAACACTAACAGTTTGATTATTACTTTCTGTGGAATCTATGACAACTCTGTGCAGTTGAGATATTCTCCTGACTCGATACTGCGAGATAGACTAAATTTGACCACTCGATTCTGTCATCGACAATCCTGATATTTGTATCAGTAATAGTCAATCCTTGTGACGAGTGAATCGTTATGGCATATCCCAATTTCCACGGTGAGTTATTCATACTCAACGCGTTTTCAACAACATAAACTTCAACTAAAATAATATCATTTAACACAAGATTCTGTTTCTCATCTGATCCTGGAATTTCAATATCGACATTTTGTCGTCGAGTATCTGCTGGGCGATAACACAATGGCACAAGTAGATTTGAGAATTTTTCTTTGTGCAACATAAATAATTTCTCCTGTAATTCATCACGAATTATTTTTCTACTAGCAACTATTAAATCATTTGGTGTCCACAGATTCCAGAAATCATTGATGAGAGTTTCCGGAATTATTTCACGCGCTATTTCACATTGAATCTTATTTGGTTGTAGTCTGATTAATCTTTTAAATTCTTTCAGAGTTTCATCAATAGCTCTATAATCATCATTTATTTCTTCATAATAATCCAAAAATGATTTTAACCACTCATGTGGAGATTGACAGACGAAAGCTGGTGGTTGACCATGATCGCCTCACATAATTACCGCAGTATTTTTCGTTGATAACCAATTAAGAAATATTCTTAGTGTTTCTAACGACACCGTACAAATCTCATCCCAGATGATGATTTTAGGAATATATTTCTCACCCATTCGCTCAGGTGTACACGTATCTCCACACCATCTGAAGAAACTATGATATGTACATGATTTTACTCCTCGTTGTTTTATTTCTCTTGATAGTCTGTGTGTAGGTGTCAACACAATCGTATCTGAACTCTGATGAAATAATTCAATAGCACGTGTGGTTTACCAGAACCTCCAGGTCCATTGAGATAAATGGTTTTATTTCTGGCCACGGGATCAAATACAGATGGTGCTGTTGATACTGGTATTTGATTGTCATTACCGTAATATATTTCTTTGATATTAGCGTCTGCTGATTCAGAATAATCGAGTATGCTTTCGTGTTTTATTTTCCATGATCCCCATTCATTACTACCGAGTAATGGTTTTACTAAATCCATGTACACGCTATTTATATAAAACGAATCCGTAGCAACTCTAACGGCGTAATCAGGAAATTTTATTTATCATCGATAATAAATTTATAGAAACGTAAGCGGGCAAATATGATCTTAAATGGGTAAATTGCGGTGACTCACCATCGATATAACTCACGACTGTACCTAATTTAATTCCGTCTGATGAACAAGCATTGCTTCTACTTATGAATGTTCCTTTGTTCGTTGTGTCAGTAATTATAAAATCCAACTCAGCATCATCCATGATTAATCTCGAGCAGTGTCTTTTATGATCATACGAACCACCTTGAGTAAATTTACCAATTATTTTTCTACCGAGATCTTTTGCAACTTTATTTTCATAATCAATTTTAACCCAATCCTCATCGTAATAAAAATATTGGAGCCCAGTATTTTTCTGAGAAATGTCTCCCAAACCACGCATAGACAATAGGATGAAGATTATTACAAAACTTAAATGATTTTACACAAGCGAATCCAGTTAAATCAAAATTAGGTAATGGTCCATTTATCGCAACTCTCGTCATTTCATGTGTTGGATGTCCGAATCTTTTGAAATATTCAGAACAGTCTCCGTATCCAAGAAAACTTCCAGGATAACACGCAACCATATCAATCGATATAACTTTACGATGATCGTATTTGGTGTTCCATAATCCACCGTGTCCGTATTCGACACAACTATGCTGAATATCCACGAGAAATTCTGATCGTGTTGGCTTCCATGAATTTTTCTCCTGAGCGAAGTGAGCAGCAACTGATGGAACTGTAAAACAATTATTCAATAATCTTTCAACTTCAACATCATCAGAATTATATTTCAATGCAAGATTCTTCATTTCTTCATGGAGAGATTCTTTACGGTAAATCTCTCCATTAGGTTTTACAAATTGACAAAATTCACGGATTCTGAACTCTGAAATATCCAAACAGATACAGGATCATTCTTACTGATATTTCTGATAGCATCGAATATATAATCGTCATAAAATTTAACTATTCTATCTCGTGGAAATATTGTTACGGCATTAGTCCATGCATGTGCATTATGATCAACGATTGTTATTGGAGCTCCTCTTGATGTGTATTTTGACGCATATAAAATCTTTCCGGTTAGTGTTCTTACTGTTATTGGAAATTTTAATTTTTTTTTCTAGTTCAGCGACGTCTTTGATAGATGCTCCAATATTCTTAACTGTTTCTGCCCATGTATTTATCTTTTTACGTCGTATATCTGTTAAGCCATTTCCACGTATTGCTTTTTTTGAAGTGTTCCATAACTCGCTCAGCTACACAATTTAATCTTGATAATATCATCGGTTTAAGATTTTCAACGCTGGGTTTATCATTTAACGGATATATTGCATAAACAACTGTGGTTATAGGATATTCTCGTTCATAATACGGTTTATCAATACCAGTCAATATACCTGACTTGGATTTTTTATCCAGTATAACAGTTTGTCCTGATTGTGTTACTCTGACAGGTTCACGTTTATCCGGGATAATCCAAATATCATCATCTGTTTGCACAATAAATTTGATCAAAATAATATATCGTTGATTATCAAGGTAATTGATAATACGTCTTCCTCGTTCGTCATTTACTCTTGTGTCGACGGTATCTCTGATTCTAAATGTCGACCATGTATGAGTAGCACCATCATCCCAAAATTCCTTCTTAGCTTCACGAATACGATCGGTTATATCATCATTCATCAAAGCTAGGTCTTGCATTGAGTATTTAGATTTGGATTTTGGTAATTTATCAAGATCAAATCTTGCTCGAGAGGGTTCGATTACAGACAATCTCTTAAATTCCTCCATTATAATAATTAAGAAAAGATGTATTTAATTAGATTTTTGGTCATAATATAATGATGCAAATAAATAACAAATGCAACTGGTTAATGATCGGGTTTTCATTTCGCTGCAATAATCCATGTGTAAAAGAATTCTGCGGATACCACATGCAGAGTTTTCGTACAGGAAGCACAGGACCAAAACCTTGCGTTCGATGCGGTGGTGGAGTCAGAGGAAAAACTCAATTATGCGTGCAATGTGGCGGTAAAAAATAAAGAGAGAAGAAGCCGCATTACAGTGAGAAATATGGACCATCCGCATCTCCGTTTAAAACCATAGAGGATTATTTGGTTAGATTTCATAATAATCATTTAGAAGAATGATATTATATATAAATGGAGCAGAATGAGTTTGTGAGACATCCCATCATTAAGAATTATAATCAGACATTGTCAACGAAACAAACCAGGTGGTACTGACAATGGTATTGGTTACCTCACTTTTCGTGTTAGAAAAGATAAAAATTATGTCGCACATAGGTTCATCTACGAGTGTTTGTACGGGATAATCAAAGAATGATTTGTAATCGATCACATCAATTCAGACCCGAAAGATAATTCTTTAAATAATTTGCGTGTTGTTACACAAAGTCAGAATTGTAAATCAGGAAGAACCGGTTATAATAATAAATATCCAAGATCAGTTATATCCACAAACACAGAAACAGGCGAAGAAATAATCTTCCCATCGATGACTTCGGCTGGTAAGTATTTTGGTATTGTCATGCCTTCAGTACAACGTGTTGCAAATAATATAACTAAATCAGCATTTTCAAAAAAATTCAATCAGAAGATCAAATTTAGATATGCTGCTAACAATTAAAAATACATAATTAATAATAATGGATACGAGTTCAATTATTTACGACGGAGATAAAATCTGTATTGCTGATAAATTACCTCCGTGGACTAAAGTCAAGATTACTGAAAGAGATGATGTTACTTACGTAGAATTCATTGATAGAATTTACGGAAGAGGATTTTCACAGCGATTATGTTCCGTCATGCCTGTCTTACGTGATAAACGTGCGCGCCGACGATTACAAGAAAACTTTAGAGCGAGAATACACAAGAAAGAATAATCCATGCATTATGTGGTTTTTGTAAATATTTTTTTTTATTCTTGTCTTCTGAAATTATCGGAAATATATTTATTCAGAAAAATCATGAATTCACTGAGATTTTTTTTATTTAGTCGTGCAACTATCCCATCAAAATTAATAAATTTTGCTAGATTTCTTCAATTTCGGTCGTGCAATTACCCCATAAAAATTAATGAAATTTGTTAAAATTTCTTTGCTTAGTCGTGCAAATACCCCATCAAAATCAATAAATTTACTCGGATTTGCTGTATTTTCTTAATTTTATGGAATATTTCATAAAATTATTTTATTTATAATATATTTCTGAAATTATTTTATTTTCATGAAAAACTGAAAATCAGTAAAAGTTGTTGAGATTTCTTCATTTAGTCGTGCAAATACCCATCAAAATCAATGCATTTCATCAGAATTCCTCAATTTCGGTCGTGTAATTACCCCATCAAATTCTTAAATTTTGCTAGATTTCTTCAACTTCAGTCGTGTAATTACCCCATCAAAATTATTAAATTAATTCAGAAAAATGAATTCAGAAATAAAGTAATTCAGAAAAATAAATTTATTTAAACAAATGACTTTTTATATAATGAATCATGAAAATATCAACGATGTTATTGATGCAACTGAGCAACTACAACATGATGGTATAAAACTGTCTGATGAACTTGATCCTCAAAAAATCATGTGCGATTCTGAATTATTGCAGCAACAAAAAACTGAAAACAGATATACACTACCATCCGATTATAGATTTATGAAATTAATTTATCGATCGATGATAGAATCTTTAGCAAAGGTTGATGATACGCAAGTTGAAGAATTTATTTCACTCGCAAATGCTATTGAAAAAATAAGACGAATTATCTCGCGAATACGAAACGAGAAAACTAGTGAATAGTCGTGTAATGCAACTGCGAAAGATTATATCAATGACAGAATCTGAAAAGGTTGTTACTAGTGAAAGCAACAGTGACAGGGAAGATAATACCGGATTAGTGACTATGGTAATGGCTAAGCAGAAACCGTCGGAGAATTTAAAAAAATGATTATTTTATCCCTGATGATTTTTTTTTTTTTTTTTTTTTTTTTTTTTTTTCCTGATGATTCAGAGATAATATAATGATTTCACAAACAAACTAATACTTAAAATTTCCGATCTAAGGTCAAATAAATGTCCCTGTTGATCAGTTAATTTAAAATTTATTCGAGATAACCACGGACTATGACATCTTAAATAAACGGGATTAATTGGTTCTGATACAATCAAATATTCCGGTGGAATTTGAGGAATAAATGAATATAAAGCATATCCCTGTTGAGCTTGGTTGGAATTTTCAGCGTCAACGTGATAACTGCCATCGATGAAACCACATACTAGATTGACCGCGATCGTTGATGTGATATTAACGATACCCGGTGAAACATGACGACCTTCACTGTGTGGATTATTATTATGTCGGAGAATACTTGGTGGTGCAGCTATTTTTTTCCATGATTCGAGGATTCTAGGAAAGTAATTATTGATAACATCAATGAGTTTCTTTTTTAATTTACTTGTATCTAGTTTAGGCATCACAAACGTTGGTAATTCGTCTCTGTTTATATTAAAATAATTAAGAAAACTTTTTCGTTCGGGGGTGAGAAATGGACCCTTATCATATCTAAATATTATTCTTAAGATACTGGATCTATTAACGGTATGCATATCTGATTCAACCTTATTTAAATGTTGTATTATTTCAATGATATCTTGCTTTATATCTTCATCGTAAATCTGTGATAATGATAAAAAAAGATTCTTTAAATCATTAATGTTATTATCGTATTCAAGATTAATAAAATTAGCATAATTGCTAATCGGTTTTTCACAAAAGAACTCTTTTTGTACATATTCTCCTGTTACTGGGTCACGAGTATCAGTTATCCAAATAGGATAAAATGAATTTTTGTTCTATGTCAGTATCAAAATATGGATCATTTAACCACACAAGAGTATTATGACTATCAGAAATATCATTATCATAATAATTTTGTGGTTTTATAAATTTTTGTTCCGTCGTAAGAAATTCATTTTTGTTCGGTTCTGGTGGACCTGTATAAACGGGTTGAACCTCGGGCCATCCTAGCACTGATCTGATCGAAGACTGATAAATATCCACGACGTAATCTTGAGAATTTACTTCGATGGCCGCAGATAACGTTGGTTCTTGGACGGTAATATCTATCTTTGATTCTTTTCCTGTAATGGATTTAATTCTGCGCTGGAATTCTTCGTTGATTTATTCCATATGATAACTGCCCGTTGGAATACTGACTACTTGCCAATCAGGAGTTCCATCGGGTTTATTTTTATTCGCGAATACTAATGAATTATTCGGTTGAAGTCCACCAAATGATTTTGATTTAATATTTGGCCAACTATAATAAACCCGTAATTGCGCTAATGCTATTTCTGATATTGGTATTGCAGTTAGAAAATTAATACTGAACTCGCTGATATCATTGTGGTTTTTACTGGAGCAGTATTAGTGACGATCTGTTGTAGTAATTCCCTTGACTCAGTCAAGGACATTGTCATTATTATACTATTATTATTCTAAATCCCTAATTTATTCAACAGTGACTTTGTCACCGTCGTCAAATACTTCATTGTAGATTTTTACCATCGCGCTGAATTCTTCGTCGGAGATTCTGCCATCGTTGAACGACGACGAAATCAACGATGATAGCTTGGAATAAGCTGTTGTTGCTGTGTGTAATTTTACCATATGCTCGTGTAATTTTGTGTTCGTGCATATATCTATCTTCTTTGCAATAATATTAAAAATACCTGCGATTGTTTTTGCGGATGAAACAATAATCGCTATAAGTACAGGTGCGGTCACTGACGCTGTTATCGTTGATAATATTACACCGGTTCCAGCAACAAGTGCAGAAACTGAATAGACAATCACATCAACGACAACCACGCGTCTTCGATATTTTTTCACTTTTATTGTATAATCGTCAATGATATTTTTTAGTTTCGTTTGCCACGCACATACTTGATTGTATCTGTATCGCTGAACGTCAGTCATTATACTATATTAAGTAATTAATTGAGGTGTTTCGATGATAAATTCCAGACACCACCAGTAAGACGCCGAGGTTAATTTTTTATCAGATGGTTCCAACGTAAACGTTTCTTCGGTATCTTTATTTAACACTACAGATACGGTTCCAGAAAAATTATCGGTTGAATGACGCCAGGGAAATGTAGTAAATATCCTAAATTTTGCAGAACTAAATACGGACAGCCTGTACACGCCAGTTACTTCTGCGGTATGTTTGATAGTGTTATCGCTTGGTGTCCACGTTGATGATCCTGATGGTACTGTGTATACTATATTGTTAATCTGCGCGTGAGGAATTTTAATCAGATTGGTTTTATGAACGATATTAGGAATTCCACCGACAATATTCGTTGAGTTTCATGTTAACGTCTGCGAGTTTAATATCAACGGTTGGTGGACTTCCAAAAAATTCATTAGAGGTTCTGTTTACGTTTCTGCGAAAATTCATAAACAGTTGTACATGATTAAAAAATTCAGTTCTAAATGCGGTCATTTCTTTCATTGATCGTCGACAACGAAGTTGTCATCGGAATATTGTTATCATCGACATATTTTTTCTGTTGCAGCGTCGAAATTATCTGTTGGTTCTCCTACATTAATAATTTTATTCTTATTCATGTTAATGACGCCGTTCATTACATCGCCGGCTTTTAACACTCGTTCACTTATGCTATCTCGGATCGACGATGGACTAACAACACTAGGAACAAGTTTGCCCTCTTTGTCATATACAGCAACAAGACCTTCTCGCGATAATCAATTACGAATAATAATATCGTTGATTGAAATATTACTCGTCTTCAATTTTCCTTCACGGTTTTGAAATACAACAAGTTCGTTTGGATCAACGTTGGCAAGATTCAGCAGGTCAGATAATTCATCATTTATCTGCCTTGTTACTCGCTTGAGTAAATCTTCAACTGGTGCTTGTTGGGTTTTAGTTTTAGCAGATCTTCCGTAAATAGCTACCATTATATGATTAGCGATTATTTAAAACAGAACTCGTATATTCGTGTACAGCCTTATAGGGTGGTTT
>JAECUM010010327.1:0-45275 GCA_016617855.1 Megalonaias nervosa | reverse complement strand
TAGTAGTAGAAGTAATTTGAGGTTTCTATTTCAGAGACCCCCTACCCCCCAAAAACGTTATACGTTAGCATTTTTGTCAGCAGCCTTTTTTAGCTTAAAATGATGACTTTCATATTTCTGACAAAAATATGTTTTGTTGGGGTAGGGGGTCTCTGAGATAGAAACAACTCAATTACTTCTACTACTATTACACTCTAGAAATTATTGTTATAGTTTTAGACAAAATTTATATTAAACAATAAAATATTATATATAATGTCCTTCTGTCATCCAACCCGACATGTTGGATTTGATCTGACAAACAGATTTTGTAAGAGATTTAATTCCATCAAATCAGCCTCAGGTTATACTGGTATAAAATCTAAAATAATAAGAGATTGTATTAAAAACGTTGGATATCATATATCTCCAAAATATGGATCAGTTTGGTTATTCGCGGCTGAAAATGATGTGAGAATAGCGGGTTGGGCAGATAATGTGATGACATTTATTGATAATATGGTTGATATTTTATTTGATAACGATATTTCTAAAATAAAAGAAAAAAAATAAACAGCAGGATGACATTCGGTCTACCATTCCACGAGTTCTGTCAAATAAACCTAATGGGGTTCTAAGAGTCTCTTTCAGACATACCCCCCGGCGAATTTCTAAATATATGAGACGAAACTTTAGAAACTCAGAGGGCAGTCTATTTTATATGTAAGCCTTTTTTTGTGGCTAACTGGACTCTTCATGTTTGTTAGGACATTACCCCCAGCGAATTCCTAAATATCTGAAACCGAAACTTTAGAAACTCAGAGGGCTGTCTATTTAAAGATCTTTGTTGTGACCAGGGACCTAATGAGGTTTATTTTTAGTCTAGCTATGTTTTTTTTTGGAATGGCCCTTGTGTGGAGTACCCCTTTAGCGAAGTCACAAGGTCACGACCTCAGATCATCCCGCTGTTTATTTGTAGACGGCACAGACGGCACAAACACATAACATAAACTTATCCTAACTTATCCTAGCGGGGGGTCTTATCTACGTCCAACAAATTTCGTACACTCTCCCACCATGGCGACACCTGGGATTGCAAAAACGCACCCACCACGTGTTTACATGGTGGGAGAGTGTATTTTGTTTGTTGAATTTCGAGGAAGTGCTCCGGGCCCCCCAACCTTTCCTAAAATTTAGAGGGGTAAATCCAGAGCCCTACCCAACGATTTCGTCCGTGAAGGGAACAGAACTCAGGGCGACAGTATCAGAATCCAGCATTCTTAACACTGAGCTATGAAATTAAGTTATATATATATATATATATACATATGTTAAAAAAGTTATTATATAGTTACCTAATACTACACAGGCTATTACAATATACAGAATACAAAAATCATAATTATTATACAATATATTGTGGATTTCTGAATAAAATAACATTTATTGTAAAATATTTCAATTTCCAAATACATTGGAGAGGTTTATACAATGTGTATAAAACCAGCATTTCTGTCAGTTAAAAGTCTGTGTTTCATCAGCCGTTGCTAGGAGATAGTAAGAAAAATCAATAAGTTTTATGATTCGTATGCTGCATGCTATCTAAAAATAACTTGCTGTGTGAAGTTAAAACTCATGTATTTTATAGTCACAATTACAGTTTTTTGAATTTTATGCCTGTCTGTTTGTATGTTAGTTAGAATATTTATAGTCACAATTACAATTTTTTGAATTTTGTGTCTGTCTGTTTGTCTATGCAAGTTCTCTTCTGGAGTTAAATGTATTTTAGAGAGTTTGAAATGCTTTTTAATAAAAACCAACGTTAGTCTTATGTAAGTTCACATAACATAGCAGACAACTGCTTGTTACTAAGCTATGCTTAACGGAGTTGTCTCGCTTGATCAACTAATACCTTGCTTAACGGAGTTGTCTCGCTTGATCAACTAATACCTTGCTTAACGGATTTGTATAGCTTGATCAAAATGCAGTGAATTAAGCAAAAATTTCAGATTAAAAAAGACTAAAACTCACTGATTATAAGTTTTATAGCCAAAAAATAAACCAAATTTTTACAAGGTAAAATCTAAATCACATATGATATGTTTGATAACTTACAAAGATTTTAAACTAAGCTGGAACAGTATTATCTTCCTTTTTAAAAAGGTCATATTTCTTGACCAATATATAGTATTTCTACTTTTGAAAGTAAGTATAATGTACCGTCATGATTATATAACGAGAATTTAATTCTACCAGATACTTTACGATGAGATTCGAATAATTCTTTCATCGCTATCTTACTGAGAAGATACTTACTACCTTTTGCAAAAACCTTTGACTTGTCCAAGTCTATACTAATTTTGGTATACCGATTTTGGCTGATTGGATTATGTAAATTATCATATTTCAATGCAAGCTCGTCTCGTAAACTTTCGAGATAACTAAAATATTTGCTGACATCTGATCTAATAAGGGAGAGTTTGATTCTGTCAAGTTTACTAAAACAAATACCTGAAATTTCATCATTAAATTCAAATGATAATTGTTGGTTATTGACCATTATTTTTTTTATTTTGCTATTAACTCCATCTGCTAATGTTAAATTTTCAAACATTATTTGTAATGTTTAGAAAAAATTAATTGTATAATGTCCAATCGCTAGAGTCTTAATTCCATCGCTGCAATATCTTTTATCATCAAAATTACTTAGTCCACGTTTTATGATCGTATCTGTTTCAAGTTTATGATGGTTTGTTCTTATGACATTAGTTTTGATAAAACTGACGCTATTGTTTAGTGCTGCTTTAAAATCGTCAAAATTCATCATCTTTTTCACATATCCTCGAGGAATACCTTTAGCTTTCTTTGTAAGTTTATTGTCATCTAATATAACAGCATACATCTTGCTTCGAAGACCAACAAATTCGATAACTGGAATAAACATAAACTCATCTTTCATTTTTCCAATAACTTTCTTATTCGAATTATCTTGAAATCCACTATATGCTGGATAATCTGATAAATCGAACAGACTTTTATTATTGTAAATATTCTCATAAACATCTTCACATTTTATATTATAAACTAGCGAGTCCGTATCAGTAAATAGCAACTCCGAATCTGGCCATTGCTTTTTGGTAAAATTGTAGTGAAAATTATACATCAGCCACTTCGATATATCAAGTACAGCTGCACCAACATAAATCGGTTTATTTAACTTTAAATTTGTCTTTCGTCGTTGCATTGCAACAAGATTTTCATTAAATATTTTCATACTAACAAAACCATCATCGTTAACTAATTTATTTCTGCGACTAATATCATTGACAATTTCTATAGAAACCCTCCTCCGAATGTTTTCCATCGTCTTACCGAACACCGAGTTGTTCATTAACTTGAAAAAGTTTTTCTCGGAGTCGGTCTTAGCTACAGCACGACGTTTCGTATTTAGATCAATATAATTTGCCATCCACTTTGACTGATTAAACTTTAGCACGCGGTGGACCTTTCTCAGAATTAGTCCAGCATCTACTGCTTGTTTTAAGTTTTTGTAATGCATAACGTAATTTCTTTTATCTAACAAATTTGGAACTAACTTCTTAACAATATAATTTTTTGCTGTTGTCGTTGCTCGTCGTTCAGGCGATAATAAACTATAATTAATCGTCATCGCCTCTGCGCAAAACGGGTAGTCGTTATGAAGATCATGTAGTGAACTAGGATAATCTAGATCAACTTCAACAAAATATGAGATATCTGAAAAATCTATATTAATTTTTGTAGGTAAATCTTTTTCAGTTTCTTTAAGAAATTGATCTGGAGTTATCCAATGAAATCCACCGTGTGGCATTGGCTCTGACATGGCCCAGCCATACAAATTCACACAATCAGATAAATAATGTAACTCGACGGGAGATTTTTATCGCAATTTTTCAGATATTTGTTAGTAGCGGCTGCATATTTCTTTGTTATGACGCTAATTCCGCCTCTGATACCTTTTTCAATAAAGTTAAACATATCAACATCTGTCAGGAGATCTAGTTCTATTTTGCTTGCTTTTAGTAGAGCGTCCCAAGATAGCCCCGGAGCAGAATAATACCAACAGGGATCTAATCCATAATTTGTATGACTAACCTGACGAAAACTCTCAAAAACATCTGCTAGCAATAATACATCTGTTTTCTAATATAGATCGTGATAATCACCAAATGTTTTACAACTAAATTTATTCCAAATATCTTGCGCGTATTTGTATTCATCGTCTGTTATATTTTCATTTTTGAGCTGCGAGTAAAATTTATCTTTGTCAGGCAGAGAAGTTTCATCAAATCTGCTCCAATCGTCGAGATACTCGTACGGAAATATACCGTTTCTTGTCAGATCGATATAGTTTCCACCGAAGCAACTTTTTAGATTAGCAAAATTGCTACCGGCGCTCGTAACGCTGTTGACAAGCTCATCTAATGATGCTGCCATAAATTGCAGACTGTCAATAAAGCGTAATTTGCCGAGCGTCACCGACATATACTTTTCAAAATTATTTGGAATACATTTTATTACGTTATTTAATTTTAGTTTAGCTTTAATATTTTCATCACCAAAAGTTCTACAATGATGTGACTGTCATTGCCACGAAAGTTATGTAAAACTACAGGAATAAAATCTGGAGCATGAAATTTTAAATTGCAACTGTTGTGAGCTGCCCCACGATATTGGCCGGTCAAATGACAATGATCTCGCACCTTGGAATCGTCCAGCAACTTTTCACAAATATGACAATTAACTGCTTTATCGAAATCGAGCTGTTGTTTAGACGTTATTCTCATCGGAGCTGTTTTAAGTAATCTGTTAGAAATTTTATTAACTTCGCCTATTAAATTTTTTAGTAACCACACCGCTGGATTTTCACCTCTGTATAACTTTATCGGAGTTGAAAATTTATCGCTGGCGCAACAAACTACTTTATAAGCTACTCCACCAGGAATATGCTGTTGTATTTTTCTAGTCCTGGATTTTTTCGGATTATTTTCAGCTCCAGCCACAGGAACAAGTAGACACTCGAAATCAGCGTAAATAACAAAAGGAATATTTAGTTTATGATTATAATATTTAAATTTCAATATTTTTTCTTTTTCGCTAGGCATAGTTATTCCTTGAACATTGACACAATATTTGAGATGCTCCTGCAGGCTTCCGTCGCTAGAAAAACCGTGCAAACATCTATAGCAGAAATATTTTTTATTTTTATTTTTACTGTACTGTCTTCCAACTAATCCGTTAAAGTTTTTTATCCAATAGTAATGTCCCTGATAAAATAATAAATTTATTGTCAACTGTGTAGCATTTTCTGAGATATATCTCGGGTAAACATTTTCTTTCTCATCTAGTCCAAAAACATTTACTGAGATATTGTTTTGTTTTTCAAACTTTGGTATATGATTTTCTGCTACTGGAAAAGTTATTCCTGAAAAATTTAGTTCGTTCTCGTATGGAAAATACTTGCTAAGGCGATCAGCATTTTGTTCTTGGAAACATCGCAGAAAGAATAGACCATTGAAAACATTTGTCATCATTGTTTTTTGACATTTATACAGCATTTTTTGTTTTTAATTTTTTGAGGGAGATCGACGTAGCCAGCGCTATTAGCGCCGCTGCCGCGAAGTACGTTATATTTCGCTGTGTGAAATAAAACATCTTTTATTATTTTAAATTTCCAACCTGATCCTGACAAAGTAAATTCTTCTAATTTTTTGTTTATTTCTTGATGTATTTCATCGGCGACCACGGCAATGTTTGTTCCAGTTAATATTTTTCTCGATTTTGCTGTTAAATATGGTTCCGAAATTTCGCTGTCAAAACTTTTCGTTTCAGAAAGTACATCCTCGACTGCATGTAACTTTGATAAAATCATATTATATTGGACTATAACTTTGATACTTTTATGAGCCGCAAGTTCTCCTGATATGACAGGTTGTAAAAGATGAAATAAATTTGTAGAGCTAAAATTTGCTAAGACATTTTGATCATCAAGTTTGTAACTATTGTCATAACCTGAAAAAGCTGAAGCAATTTTTTCTGATTTGATAATGCTTTTTTTAGCAATATCTCGCAATTTTAACATTATATATATAGTAATATTTTATATTTAATTGAATTTTTTCTAATTAGAGATATGAAAAACCTTATAGTATAATGACATAAATTTTGAGATATCTGCCACTGACAGCTGAAGAGCAAGAAAATTATCATGTTCACCCGATGTACAACCTATACGCTGCAAATGCGCTTGGTTCTGTTATCAACATAGCATCAAAACAATCTATCGGCATATCAACACCAGCTGGTATGTTAATCTCAGTAAAAGGCGAAAATGCAGAAAGAATTAAAATGTTTAGAAAAGATTTTATTTATACTTTGTTTTGCGGCGATATTCCAGAAGGACAACGAGTATACAGATGGCACCGTTGCTGATGATAATATTGAAAATTTAGGATTACAAAATGAAGTTCAACCTCATCCAGTGTTTGATCTATATGAAGCAAATGACCAAGGAATTGTTAGACGTATAAAAACAAAAAGGTTGTTGGAAATTTACAGAGCAGAGGATATCTCGGTGTGATGATACGTGGAACAGAAACTAATTTTATTTATTATCAATATCATCGTTTTGTGTTTGAAACTTTTAATGTCGGTATTCCAAATAATTTAGTTATCGACCATATAAATAAAAATAAAACAGATAATCGTCTAGAAAATTTAGATGTGGTTACGCCAAAAGAAAACACGAGACGTGGAGATGGTTTTGATGGTAATAATTTTAAAAATCCAGCCAAACAAATAATTTCAATAAATCTCGAAAGTGGAGAAGAAATAAAATTTAGATCAATAACATCTGCAGCAAAATATCATAATATTAATCCAAGTTCAGTAAAATTTGTAGCTGATAATGTAACAAAATCAATGTTGACATTTGATAGATTTAGTTTTAAATACGATAATTAATAATATTTTCCAGATCATGCCGAGAAAGACAATTATGACTAAATTCCATGACATCCTCGCGATTAAATCGTAATGTCATCATTTTATTTGTATCAAGTTTCATTTTGTCCGCTGCTGTTAATAAAAATTTGTCAGAATCACCTAATGTTATCATAACATCAACAAAATAAAAATTATGTCCCAATAAACAAGCTCGAATTGCCTCAGCTAGTTCTTTGTTATTTAGTATATTAACTCGCTGATGATATTTTATTTCTCCGAACATCTTATTATTTATTAATTAGATAAAAGATTATTATAATACTGAACTTAACTGAGAGACTGGCTGAGCTATATTCGGGAGATTTTGTTTCAGTTTCAAATGTTACATTAGAAAATATTACTAACGATAGATTTGCTGATTATACTGAAAAAGATACTTTGTATAACTATGACGATGAAGAAGATGATGTTGTTGTTAGTAAAAAAAAAATTAAGCAGACCAACAACTGTGCGATATGATGTTAAGTACCATATTGCTAAAAAAATATTAAAATTTAATTTTACTGTTGCCGAGCATCAAATATTTTGGCAACTTATAAAGCCTTTTTTAAACGTAAAAATACCTGGACAACAAAGAAATATAAAATACGATTTTAGTTTTGTTAAAATATTTAATTTAATGCCAATTGATGATGCGAGAAAATTACATTTAATTTCTTTATGTAAACCCGAAAAATGTAAGTCAGTACTAATAAAATATGAGGAAATTTATAATAATATTATTCGATCGCAGTCGATGATATCGCAGTCGATAAAATCGACTTAGTTGGTACCCAACTATTAAATTTATCGCTATATCCACGCCATTTGACTAAACTTTTGTTGCCGCGCTTTTTAATAACTTTTTCAAGAACAAATACATCTTGTTCTGTTTTCTGAAGTTCTTGCGCGTAAAAACTGCCAGTTATAGGCTCACCTAATAAATTTTTCAGCGAGTATGTAACTGGTAGTGTTAAAAGTACTTTATCAACAACAAATACTTCTTCGCTCCAGTTATGACTATAACCTTTTCAAATGTTTTCTTCGTCAAAGAAATTTTAACTTTATCGCCAACTTTAAATTTGTGTCTCCGGTACATGTTTTCGTTCGCTAATATTGGATTTGAAATCGCGTCGTTTGGCTTCATTTCCCTTTCCTTGGTGGAAAGGGTTCGGTGTTTTGTGTTATTATATTCGTCAACAATTTTCTGTAAATTGTCAATATATTTATTCGTATTTTTAGCTGTCAAATACTTATGGATTTTTTTGTTGAGCGTGCGATTAAATCGCTCGACGATGACCCTTTTCCCCTCATTTCCTGTAACATATTTTTTAATGTTATTTTGCTCTGAAAACTGCTCGAAATTTTTATTGAAAAACTGCTCCATGATCAGTCCAGATTCTGTTTGGTTTTCTTTCTGTAGTTGTTATTATTTGTTTTAGCGCATCAGTCATCGATTTCCCTGTTTTATCCGAAACGGATATACTAAACGCGTATTTGCTAAAAACATCTACAACATTAAAAAGATATCTCTTTGGAGCGCCATCGGCACCAACGTTAAATTGAGCTAGATTTGACATATCAACTAAATCTATCGCCCAGATGTCATCAACGGCATTTGGGACAATTTTACGTCGCGGAAACATTTTTTTTTAGGTCTGTGTAGCTCTACGGCAAGATCATCATATAATTCTTTTCCGAGTCCGAGTTTATATTTTGCTCCAATAAAACCCTGGACCAGCCTTCGGTCAATACGTTCTCGTATATTTACAGGTTTCATTTCACGAAGTTCGTCTAACATTACTTTATCACAGCTGTGTTTATTTTGATCGCTGTCTGGAAGTTCAATATCTCTATAGCAGATATCATGACGCATTGCTATTGCGTCAACTTGATTGTAAGGCTCTTGTCCTGGCAGCAGATTATCGTTTTCGTCAAGTTGTTCATCAACAGGATTCCATGGACCTGTATATTTATGGCCTGGCAACGTCCAACCGCCTTTAGGTCTCGGCAGTTTGCCAATTAATTTATGTATATCTATACCTGTTCCAATTATTTCTCTGTTTTTGCATTTCGGGCAATATGTAACAATTTTATTTTGCTCGAGACATAAATCTCAATCGCAATCGCAGTCGGATGTCATTATTTATTTTATAACTGACAAATTTTTCAGAAAATAATAATTTTATTATAAAATCTGAAAAAATTAAATTTTTTGTCAAATTCTGAAGTTTTTTTCGACTATTTTACCTGTTTTTTTAGCGATTTTTTTGTTCAAATTTCTCGTTGTTTACAGGTCAAACCCCCAGCATTTTTCAATATAATTTTTTTTTCATTTTTTATATTTTCCATATAAAAACGAGCAAAATCAAACAAAAAGCAACAACATATCAACGAGAAAATCAGACAAAAAAAGGAAAAATATAAAAAAATGATAAATTTATGTTGAAAAATGCTGGGGGTTTGACCCTCAAAAAATAAGAAATATTACTGATTTGTTTAAACCATTTTCCCAAAACACAGGTAAAATTGGTTAGAAAACACAATTATTGATTTTTTCAGTCGTCTACTAAAATAATCTTCCTTACAACTTCAGGAGGGTAACCCGCTCCGCTTGTTTTTGGCAAAAATATACTTTTTTTTTCCCGCAGATTGCACAAATACTTTTCAGCATTATTCTATTATTTTTTGTTTTTTCTGTTTTTTTTATCTTTATTTTCTGTTTTAGTTTTACATTTAAGACAATATGTTGACATTGTTATATTTGTAATTTAGATAAATTAATTGCAAGCTTTAGGTAGCTTTACAAAAATTAATTGCAATCTCATCATTAGCGTGAGAAGGTTGTTTGTCAAATTGCAAAATAAACTTTAAAAAATCTGGATTTTTGGTCATCTGTTTAATGAACATTACGCAATAATATCCACAAGCGGAAGTTCCAACTGGTTGAATTTGATTAGACGAATAATTTATTATTTTCGTATCTTGTACTCTGCTCATATACTTTTTTACTGCGTCAATTGGTGGAATTCCGAATGAGTCAAAATAATTGTTATCATAGACAGCTACCAAATGTGTACCAGATCCGTCATTAAAATCTTGTATATTTATAACACACGATGTCGCTTGTGGTGGAATCGCCATAAGTTCATCTTGAGAATAAACTCCACTGAAATTTTGTACTTTTTTTAGTTTATCAAGTATATCAAAATTACTTAAATAAGATTTTATCTCAAGACGTTTTAACGTCTCGTTCCTGGTAACATTAGTCCTCGTCCTACTCCTAACAGATTTGGCAATAGACTTCCTGCCAATCCCGCTAGTAACGGGGCTATTGGAATAAATCCACCTTTTCGCTGTCGCGTCTTTTTTTTCGTCGTTGTCTTTCTTTTCGTCGTTGTCTTTCTTTTAGGCATTATATTTATTAATCACATAAAATTGTCACCATCGATATTCATACGAAAATTTTCTTTATACCACTGCCGCGGACAATACCACTACCTTTAACTGCCTTGTCCGCTGCACCAGACACTGCTTCAGACGCTGCTGCTAGTCCTAATGTACCTAACACAAGTAAAATTTTAGGTAGCAATGTTTTAGCTATTACAAATAGTGCCGGACCGAAGAAGCCGCCATGTTTTGCCATCGCAGTTATTTGTGCAGCACTTAAATTTAAAACAAAAGTTTTTTTTTGCGATCGTATTTATTTACTTGTTTTTTGGTTAACATTAATTTTGTTAAAATACCCGCTGCGTGAGAGACTCCGTCTCTTGGGTTGACCTTTAATCAAACCTGCCTCCGTTTTGCAACAGCAGCCGCTAATTTTTTAACTTGACCATCAGTCGAATGTATTTCTTTTACAATATATTTTATCATCTTATATAACGATTACAGATTCAACTTGTACTGACATTTTACCTCCGACAGAGTCAATCGTAACAAATCTATCGCTTATTACTAACGCATACACGTTTAACTGCGCTGCTGGATCTGGAGCTGCTCCTAGTGTCCAAATAATTTCAATATCAGCTGTACTGTCTACAGCTCGCTCGTTATGTTTATTAACATCAAAATAAAATATCGGATAAAGTGTACGAAATTCCTCTACTGATATCTGAGATCCATCCCCAACATCTTGATATTTTTGTACTGCATCGAGTAAATACATGTACGGTCTAGTAATGTTTTTATTAGCATCATCTGCAAAAATTACATTCTATCGCTCGCTCCGGATATTGTTTTGAATTTATTCTAGCGTATATTCGTCTAACATCAGCATTATCAAATATCGCATTATTTTGTTGTTGGTTTCCGCGTCGAGCTTGTTGTTGAAATACAACAAATAATTGCCGTGGTTTTTGTTCACATGGTGTCGTTGTGACTCGCCATGTGTAGTCTGTGGTATTCGGAACTGCTGTTTGATACATTCTATGTTGCTGAAAACAAATTCTGTTTGTGTGTTTTTTCAGCATATTATTTAATTCCGCCATTTTAGTGATTGACGGAGTTATTCTTGGCATCCACAGCGCAAGTTTGTTTACGACAAATTGTACATCAACCCCGCCATGTCGAAATAAACAATCATTTTGATCTGATCGATCTAAAATAAGAGTATGCTTAACTCCACGAAATACTTTATTATAGTCCCTGCAAAAGCCAAATATTGTACTTAGTGGCAGCATCATTGTAATTTGACGTGATACTGCTGCAAGTGTCTTTCTCATAGTATAACCCTCATTGTAACGTCTATTTCGAAATCCAATTGTGTCAATAACTAAATCCAACATTTCGACGGCAGTAGCAGCTGCAGCTGGTGGTTCTATACCAAGATTATTACAAGCAGCAGTAAGTGAGACTCTTGTAGCGTCTGCAGCTGGTGCGATTATACCTAAACATCAGCATTAAAAATAAGAAAATTTCTTACAACTGTGAGATCTGCGGTGGCATCAGCTCCGTGTGCTAAAACACCTTTTGAAATAAATTCATTTGGCGCAGGAATTATTTTTCCAGCTCCAGTATCTTTAAACCACATCATATTAGTTGCAGTTGATCTGGAGTAATCGTTGGAAAACGAAATAATATTTAAGATTGTACTTGCAACTTGTAAGTGATTTGAAATATCTTCAACAGTTTGATTGACCAGCTGATATTTAGCACTTTTAAATAAACACCAACCGTCATTTATAAGAGCTACTTCTGTTCCAGCTGCAATTGCGGCAGGTGGAACAGTTACTGTCATAATCTGACCACGAACTTCCAACATTGCTTTATGAGGCAGTAGAAATACATCCTCGTCTCTAGTATTAAATGTTCTTTGGCCAGCCTTATTAGGTTCGTTAGAATGTTCATCAAGATATTCAACATATTCGAATTCTGTTACTGTGTCGTCTGTGTCATAAATTTCTGTTAATCGAGATAATTTTTTACAGACATTTCTTTATTTATTAGGTTATACAAAATTTTGTCATCAATGATAGCGAAGTTATTGCGGCGCTGTTACTTTAGATATTAATTTTTGTATAATTTGTTCTCCTCGTGGCGATAAAAGTTTTTTTGTCGTTGTTATCATTGCGCGTTGAGTTTCTTTTGTTGGTGCGATTTCTGAAATAGCTTGTTTGATTGTCGGTGGTGCGCCTTTTATTTTATCAGCTATTTTTTGCGCCACGGCAGTTCCAGCAGCAGATGCAGCTCCAGTTGCAAAAGCTTTTGATGCGTCAAGTGCAGTTGGTGCAACTTTATGAGCTATTCCTGGAATATTTTTCATAATTTCAGCAAATATATTTCCTAAAAACCCTCCTACTATTTTTCTTCTATAAACTTTTTTATGTTTCATTATATCTGAGGTTGTATAATTTTGTTGTCAAATCTTTCAGAAAATATGTTTACTGTTCGCGCAAGTGCAGGTAATAAGTAACAACTTCATTATTAAAATCTAACTGTCTTCCAGACTGATCTGTCAGTTGCATAATTACTTCATCTATTTGATTTTCAACTTTTAGCGGATAATAAATAACTTGACGTGGAATAATTTGCATAAGATAACCAGGTGGAACGTCCGGTGAAAAACTGTATATCGTTTGTCCTTTACTGCCTTTAGCTGAATAAGAACCAGATGCGATGGGGCAATTTACCAATATTGTGTTTACTTCAGTTATATTTACCTGATATATACCGTCATACGTTATGGGATCATTAAAAGAACTATAATTTATATGATCAAATCCTATTAGTGGCGCGATACTTGTTTTCAATACAAGACTAAATACTATATTTTTTAATGTCATTCTGGCGCGTAACGTATTATAATTTGGTGTAAGTTCAAAACTATCAGCGATTACACCATTTTTTGTTATAAGTTCTTTTATTGTTTTATTTAAATCAGTTATGTTGTAGGCTCCTTGTGGAATTTTAATTGATATCCATTTTCTATATATTGGAGAATGGTGATAAGTACTACTAATTGTAAAATCATCATTTACTCCAGTTTTCACATTAGCCATAGCATTCCAACAAATACAGGAAATAAGTTCAATTTCATATCGTTTTTCACGATCTAGTTCTATTGGTGGAATATACTTCACTGAAAAATTTGCGCTATCTTTATCAGATTGGCTAGAGTCTAGTAATAATGTTGCTGACATTTATTATTATATTTTTATAAAATTAAGTCGCCGCGATAAAGTCGCCTTGATTTATATCAAATCGCCTTGATTTATATCAAATCAAGGTGTAAAGTTTCGTATTCGTCAGACGTTAATAAATTTTCCGATCTCAAATTATCAAGTATATCAATAATTTCATTGTCAATTTCAGAACCAACATTTCCAGCTTCTTTTGATGATATCAATAGCATTAATCTGCCTATCATTTCATTAACTGATGAAAATACTCTAACTTCAGTTCCTGTGTTTTCTTTATATTTTTCTGTACGACTTTTATCGAAGAATTCAAATTTTCTTTTAAAATTCCACCCTTACCAAAAGGTTTTGTTCTACTGTTTTGTGCTGTTTTTCCAATTACTAAAGCAATAACACCATATCTCATTTTATCGTAAAGTGGAAGCATATTTTCATTTTTTATAGCTGTGTTCAACTCATCACTAGCAACAGCACCGTTGTTCATTATTACCGTTAATTTATTAATTAATGTGTTAAATTCTTCATCATTCCATTTATCTATATTATCAAGATCTTTTATATTTTCTTTCTTTTAAAATTCATCATATTCATCATTTGTTATCTCATTATTTGCTTGTTTTATATACCATCGTCTTTGATCTTCAACTTCCATAAACTTTACCGTTAACTGGCTAACTCTTTCTTGCTCCTTTTCAATATCTTTTAATTTTTCTGATAAATTTGTTAAAATATTTTTAATCTCCGTTGCGGTTAAATTTGTTAATCTTCGTTGAAACGCTAGTGGATCATTTATTAGCCGATATAGTTCAGTTTGTCTTGCAACCGGGTCAGCGACATTTGCTACAAGTGCCTCAGCTAATCTTCTTTTTTCTTCTTCAGATATCTCAGCAATTCTTCCAAGAGTTTCTTCCTGTTGTTCTTTAATTAGTCCGAGTAAACCTTTTTCCTGTAGTTGCTTAAGTTCTTCTTCTGATAATGGTTTAGTTTCAGGTTGTTTTCCAAGTAAAGCCTCAGTAACTGGCTTGAGAGCGGCGGCCGTTGTTTCTGCTGCAATCACTTGGCCACGTCGTGCTTGCTGTACTTGTTGTTTAAATTTTGCCTGAGATTGCGCAAGTTTTTTTTAGATTTTCTATATGTTTTCTGTACTTTGCTTGTCTTTCCATTAATTGTATACTATTTTGTATAAAAATTACTGTAGATATTTTTCAATACAACATCGAAACATTTTACTCGTATCATTTGTTCATTTATCAAACAAAAAAAGGTCGTATTTATTTGCCGTTGCTTGATGATATAGTTCAATAAATTTATATTTTGTTACATCACCACATTGCTCGTTCGCGATATTTCTAACGTCAACATTATCAAGTCCTGGAAATAATATAAAACAACCAGTATTTCGCCTAATAAATCTATCAACATTATAAAAACCCTGAGCGAGATAAATAGAATTACATTTCTTCTTTCGCGACAATAAAAAATATGATCTGATTTTATTCATTTCTTCATTGTTTAGCGGAATATCATCAAAAACAACTATCTTGTGTTCGGACGAATCAAGTTGATTAACTGGAACAAGTTTTTCTGGTTGTTTGATAATAAAAAAATCTTCGCCAGCCTCAAGATCATCACGAAGTTTGTCATTATAATTGTTAAGTAGCTCGTACCTATCTTGCTGTGGGTTAATCGTGTAAATATAAATGCGATCGTAGTTAAAATTATCTCCGAGAAGTAAATTCATAAGTAAGTTTGTTTTTCCCGATCCAGTTCTCCCAACGATAAGATAATGACAATCTGGAAGTTCATTGTTATGTTTGTGTTTCACCAAACGTTCTGTATCAAAATTTAATATCGATGATTTTGCCATTATTGTTATATAATTTTATGCTATATAATTTTGTCAAACGATAAATAAATATGAGTTTTTATTCAAAATTTGGAACATTAGTAGGAGATTCATCAGCTGAAAGTACAACAGACGGTAAGGTTGATTTATCAGGCTATCTAAAAAATTCCGGCGACACAATGGCGGGAAACTTGTTTATGTCAAATCAACGAATATTAGAGTTAGAAACAGATTATCCACCAATAAATGTTGTTAATACACAAGCCGTTAGTTATGCACAACTTAAATTAGTCGATAATAATAAACTAGATAAATCTGGTAGAACTTTAAGCGGTAACTTAGATATGTCAGGAAATTTTTTTATAAATTTAGAGACCAGGTGTCCGCCAGCAAACTTAAATCAAACTCAAGCGGTAAGTTATTTGCAGTTAAAGTATGTTGATGATAACAAACTTGATAAAATAGGTGGGACAGTTACAGGTAATATTATAATGTCAGGAAAAAAATTACATACCTTGGAGACCCAGCTGCAGAATCAGACGCAGCAACAAAAAAAAAAAAATACGTTGATGATCAAGAATCTAAGTATGTATTAGTCAACGGTAGTATAATGCGCGCATTTCTCAACATGAACAATAATGGTATCAATAATCTCAGAACACCAGAAACAGATTTTGACGCAGCAACAAAGAAATACGTCGACGATTGAGACATTAAGATCGCTAGTGATCAAGTAACGGCAATAAAAACAGTTAATGATGGAATTAACGCATTTAGAACTGATTTTTCCAATCACGTACAAACGTTCTTAAATTTTCGTAGAAATATAAACAAATCTGTTAATGAATTTTTCGGAACTCCACCAACTGTTGATATTAAGCTCTCTGACATTAACACAAAACTAAACGACATTATTAATGGAATACCTAATATCATTGAAAAAACTAATCTAGTAACAGAGTTACTTACTAAAATTCCTCACAAGCAGATCATCAATGTTGTATACACAGTAGCATCAGGATCAGCAATATGGACACAGCAAAATAACACTATCAAATATACCCCGGAAGTCACTGGTGTATATAGGTTGTCCATATTTAGCAGTGAAAAATTTAGTATATTTACCACATATCTATGGCGTCATTCAAGCGATGCTTTTTCTGGAACTGTATCAGTAGTGTTAAATAAAGATACTGAAGAAACGTTTATGCTGGTAGCTGATAAAAAAATAACTGAAGTGTCTTACTGGTGGTGTCTGGAATTCGTAGCTGAAACACCACAATTAAGTTAATTATAATAAATCAAACACTGAGACTGGCACTATTGTATAAAATATGTAAACAAATATTATATAATGAAGAAAGTATAGTTGATTTTAATCATATTTCAGAAAACATTCCAAAGCAAGATGTGGACGCTCTAATGCAGTATTATAGATATTATCATAAAAAACTTTGGTACGTAAAAAAATATTACAAATACTATACCAAAATACTCCGAGTGATATCATATTTACCGTTGTTAATGACTAGCTCTGGCATAATTTCAAGTGGCGCATCATTAAATCCGTTTTTATTAATAATATCTGGTGTTGGTGTTTCTCTTGCAACAGCGTGTAAAAAAATTGAGCCTCGACTCGCGACTAGAAAAAATGCTTGCAAAACAGCAAGTATCACCTATAAAAAATTACTTGATCAGATTCGATCTTACTTGCGGGGTATAAAATATGATATGGACGATTTAATACGAGAGTTTCGTATCATTATGTTAACAGATATTCTGCCAATGAGAGTTAGCAGGTATGAAAAAGATTATAATAAAATATGGGTTATAACAGTAGATGTTTAATTTTGTATAGCTTTAGAAATATCGTTATCAAATAAAATATCAACCATATTATCAATAAATGTCATCACATCATCTGCCCAACCCGCTATTCTCACATCATTTTCAGTCGCGAATAACCAAACTGATCCATATTTTGGCGATATATGATATCCAACTTTTTTTAATACAATCGCTTATTCTTTTATTTTCTATACCAGTATAACCTGAGGCTGCTCTAATCGAATTAAATCTCTTACAAAATCTGTTTGTCAGATCAAATCCAACATGTCGGATTGACGTTGACGGATATCCCATATTATATAATATTTCATTTGTTTAATATGAAATTTTGTCTAAAGCTATAAAAATAATAAGTATAAGTCTGTAATAGTAGTAGAGTAAGGTAAGTTGTTCCTATCTCAGAGACCCCCTACCCCGACAAAACAAATTTTGTCAGAAATATAAAAGTCATCATTTTGAACTAAAAAAGGCTGCTGACAAAAATTTTAACGTATAACGTTTTGGGGGGTAGGGGTGTCTCTGAGAAAGGAACCTTACCTTGCTTTACTACTGTAGCCCATTGCGATCAAATGAATATAGAAGAGTGCGGTCGTAACGGAACAAGGCCGTATTGGATTGATTAACGTTGTCCAGTTCTTGAGGTTCGGATGCGGAACATAACATTGAAGAACGCAACTGGACTGTAAAACGGAAGTGTGAGATGGTAAATGAGACTGATGTTTGCTCTCCATCTAGCTACCCCGAAAGTGATATGGCATCGCACCCTTGTGTGCCAACTGATGACGTCCTCGTCCTTCCATGTGTGCTTCTGTGGATTGCCATACAGTATCCTGAGTACTGCTGCCCATTGACTTCTCTCCATTATGTGCAGGTATGACATGTTTTCATCCATTAATAACCAGAGTAATCTATATATGTAAATTTGTTGCCGGTCTATTCTTGTCCATGGTCTAAATCTGTACGACAAAATACATACGACAATATAAACAGGTTCTGAGTGTACGTGCGCGCCTACACACTATAAAAATTATTCGTAAGACAACGAACGTGACCGGTACATTTAGAACATGGGTTTCAAACACGGACCCGTGGAGTTTCTTCCTGCCGTCCGGAACGACACCCGGAGTTTATGAAAATAAAAACTAATAATGCAAAATATTTCTTCACAGCCACAAAGCTGTGACAAAAAATCGATAGTAACATCGTTTAATTCTCGTTTCCAACATTTCAACTTGCTAACTTGCATATGAGCATCTATTGCTGCCGATACAGTGTACGATTCCTCACGTGGCCTTAGAATGATTTGATTTGTATATCCCTAAATTAGAGCAGAAGAGCATCGCTATTACTACATATGAAGTGGACGCTAAAATATAAATTCTAAAAAGAGTTACATCTAGGAAAGGCCAATTGACTTCCTATACAAATAAAACCACATAAACGTTGCTTTCAAAAACCATGAAGTTGACTCTATGACTAAACAATGCATAGATAACATAACTGTACGTATCAGACGGCGGCGAAATGTTACAGTAATATAAACAACTTTTCTGTAGTACACACGATGCATAAAACGTATTGAACCGCCATTATAAATGCTGACGAAATTGTAGGTTGCAATATTAATTGTAAGACTATGATATCTGTATTGAATGCCAAATTATGGTTAATACAGGTAAAATCTGTAATGATTCACGTACATTACCACATAGTAGACGCTAGGATTAAATAAATATGGAAACTTTTACTGTGTCATTGACAGTATGCTAACAGATATTCTGCCAATGAGAGTTAGCAGGTATGAAAAAGATTATAATAAAATATGGGTTACAACAGTAGATGTTTAATTTTGTATAGCTTTAGAAATATCGTTATCAAATAAAATATCAACCATATTATCAATAAATGTCATCACATCATCTGCCCAACCCGCTATTCTCACATCATTTTCAGTCGCGAATAACCAAACAGATCCATATTTTGGCGATATATGATATCCAACTTTTTTAATACAATCGCTTATTATTTTAAGTTTTATACCAGTATAACCTGAGGCTGATTTGATGGAATTAAATCTCTTAAAAATCTGTTTGTCAGATCAAATCCAACATGTCGGGTTGGATGACAGAAGGACATTATATATAATATTTTATTGTTTAATATAAATTTTGACTAAAACTATAAAAATAATTTCTAGAGTGTAATAGTAATATAAGTAATTGAGTTGTTTCTATCTCAGAGACACCCCTACCTCAACAAAACATATTTTTGTCAGAAATATGAAAGTCATCATTTTAAGCTAAAAAAGGCTGCTGACAAAAATGCTAACGTATAATGTTTTGGGGGGTGGGGGGGGGGTCTCTGAAATAGAAACCTCATATTACTTATACTACTAACCCTATACAAAATGTCTAAATCCAGACACATTTCCCTGTCTTGTAAGAACCTGTTCAGTCGATTATTTTGAATGACAAAGCAAATTCGCTTTTCAAAAGGTCAGTAATCGGAGAAGTAATACCCTGTTGTGCATATTCGTCAATAATATCATATACTTGTCGGCCTCTTAGTCGATTTCCATTTTGTTTAATATCCGTCCTCTTCTTTTCCACTTTGCTCTTTTCATTTCATAGCAAACATTTGAATGTTACCGATGTGTATGCATTTTGTGTTTTATAGGTAATTATACGTGTTCGGATTTTGCAAGAAAAGGAAACAGGTAGAAAGGGCCGCATATACGTTGGAAACTAAAATTATCTCATCTAATAATGGTTAGATATTCAGCTTCAAGCATTTCTCAGATAATATACGTTTCTTAAGCTTTTTCATCTTAATTGGTACTTTTTTAAGTTGCGATGAACACACACACACACACACACACACACACACACACATATATATATATATATATATATATATATATATATATATATATATATATATATATATAAGTGTGTGTGTGTGTGTTTGTGTGTGAAAAGTGTGTGTGTTTCAAATATTATGTGTATTTATATTCTTCCTCTTCTCTAGCTCTCGCGTGAAAAGACCATCAAATAACAAGCCTTTAACACATCCTACTACAGCTGGCATAGATGAAAACCTATCGAAAAACTCCTTGGAACATTACTGGACAGTTGCAAGCGATGGAAATGGGGAACCAAGCAATGATGCGGACGCAAATATTAAGCAATGTCATCCTTGTAAACCTCCTGGCAAAAAGGAAAAAGTAAACATAATAAGTCTGAAGAGATAATAAGTGGCATTGGTATCAGCGATGCTATGGAACTTGACGAGTGCATGAATCCAATTTACTCTGTGAAACACGATGATTACGTAAGTCCAGTTCACTGCGACCGTAAATACTGACTTGTTACTGAAACATTACAGAACAGAAATTGAAATGATCAACATAATTTCATGCACACAGTACGTTCATATAAAATCGTGTAAACATTGTTCTTCCATAAGCATGAATTTCCTCAGACAAGGTCGAAATGTGAAATAATCTGATAACACCATGTTTTCTCTCTCAGTATACGCATTTCATGATCTCACAAACCGGTAATCAAGTCTTAGCTTTGACAAAGTCCGATGTAAAGCGCGTACCTTAAGTATTCAGTTGTTGCAATCCAGACATTTCGTGCCGGACCTGTATCTTTCTCTTACGCAATAAGTTTGGTAGAACTTATCTTAAGCAAAACGACAAACTGCAGGTTTAAAATCAGTTGAAATTGCGTTTCCTTTTCTAATTATAAGCGTTACCTTGGGCAATTACTCTCTTCAGCAGGAATGGGTAACTCGCACACGATACCATCAATCACATTTAGTAAGTGCTGGCTCGTATTCGCGTTTTGTATTACTAGAAATATCTATAAATATCCCGCCTCGATCCAAGTGCAGTTACATGCTGCTTGTAATATAAAAAGTGTCGATCGCCGCATAGTTACTACCGTATTTATTGTCAATGAAGGAACATTTGTCTACAATTTATACAGCAAATAGTAGAACAAAATACTTCATTGTATCACTTTCATGCCTTCGTAAACCTTCTCATATCTATAAAAAAAAACTAAATAGAGGAAACCCTGACAGATGGAACAGAAGCGTGTTGCATTAATAAAACTAACTTGTTTCTTATGATACATAGAACATTTATTGTACTGGGAGTAACCACGCTGCAGTTTATGCCGGACATTAATGCTTGCTATATTGTAGACAATAAATGTAGACAGAAGGCAATGTTTCTCTTAAATGTATGCATTGATACCTGCTTTGTAAATTCGGACAGCGTCGCCAGTTGTTTGCACGCGATAGTATGCATTCAAGTCTATGCAGGTTAAGATATTAAGCAGATATCAAAACTATGTATCTGAACAAATCATGAATTGCGCATGTCAAAAATATACATGTACATACGGCACATTATATTTTAAATATCTGAGATTTTTGTGTACAGGGCATCAATATTTGACAGAAAATGTATTACTTTTCGTGTTTTCTATGTCCGATTTTAAATTGACTGTGTCATTTGCAGATGAGTCTTTGTACTGCTTGTTGAACCTTTTTTGTAGAACAATTTGCAGTTGTTGATCAGAATGTTGCTCAAAATCTTGCTATCACATGTCAATATCCATACATTGCATTCATCGAAATGCAGATAAGAAATACAGAAAATACAATGTCAATGCAATCAAGATTAATGGATTTGATTATAAATTTAGACCCATATATCAGTAAGCATTCAAACTATCAGTTCTGTTACTGTAATAAATAATGTATGAACTGTATTCAGCTAGGATGAACGAGGAATTTACTTACATTTTCATTGTAGGACGACATTATGGTCAACAATTAATTCCTGATAGAGCAACTGGTACAATGCCCACTTTGCGTTTGCAATACATAGGAACAAAATTTAATAAGCCGTGTTGATAAGACATGGGACATAGTGCCTTATTACATTAATGTAAAACTAAGAAAAGCAATGGTCCATTTGAAATAACGAATGAAAAATACATAAATACTTTCATTACATGAGTTTGACGGACTAAGGTTTTGTTTTTGCGCAAAGCAAACTCAGTATTTGATTTGATTATATAGAGGGCTCATTAAAAAAATAAATGGACTCTTTTTAACTCTTGTTATTAGATCATAACACATTCCAGAATCATTCGGGAACAAACGTCGTTAAAACATATCGATATTGGATGACGATCTAATTAACTCCTAAAAGATTATTTGGGATATATCACATACAACATCACTTCAGTATGTGTTCATTCTTTGTAAGTTTGGTGTATCGTCTTCCTCTATATTTGATGCCTTTATATGCCCCTTCTAGCTGTACATAGATATGGATACTTGAAATTTCTTTTAGAATTTATACTTTAAGAATTCTGGAATTACAGTTATCTTTGACTCAGCACTTCTTTTCAGTATTTATCACGGCATGGGAATACCATTTCATTTCCAATAGACTTTGATGCTAATATATTAAGACAATCACAATAATATTGGCATTAAATTAACATAGAAAGCAAACATATCCCCATTCATAAGACTTAGAGGAATCGGTATAACCCTTTACAATAGTTGTTCGATTACATTTTTTGTTAGCCTCGTGCAGTTTCAAAGGATGACTGCCTGCACTGTCTCAGATTACAAAGCTTCGTTTCAACGGTTCATGTATGTCATTATCAGAGGGAAGTTCAATATAGAATATCAAAAGAAAAGCAAATAATTTGTTGTCCACTAGACCAGCACATAGATTGGAGTTTCTAAAATTAATAATTAAACTAAATTTACATACATCTGCTAGCCAATGGGTGCATCTCAAAAGATTTTGTAACTCTGGCGTTCCACAACAACACAACAGAGGAAAACAAATCACTTCTAAGTTGGCGCCCTATATGGTCGGGTCTGCTAAAGAATAATAATCAACATTTCTGTAATGCCGACAGATAACAAGAATTTGAAAGTTGCATTTCAAAATATTTTTACCATGTTACAAGATAATAGATGTGGATAATTGAATAAATACAGCGATATTAATAGTTCGTCTCATCTTTTTCACATTTACTTTGTGTCTGCTATTCAGATGTTCATCCATGAGATATCCTTCTACGGACAGTATGTAACAATAGGCATAAAATTACAACCACCTCTTCTAGTCAATTTCTGATGTGAATAGCATATTTGGATGCCTAAAGCTTTCTTAATGTTTATTTGATCATATTTTAAGAGCTGTTTTTGACACCTATTAGGTTGCTTTTGCATTGAATAAAAAATAATAAATCTATGAATGTAGGAGTCTGGAATCTCGTTCCAAAAGTAAATCTGACTAGACCGTCTACTGATGTTAGCTCTCTTTGATGCAAATAAATAATATAAATACTAAACAAATGTAATTCTAACAGAGCAAAAACAGATACTGCATTCACGTCCTGAAATGATACGATAAACAACATTACCGTGAAAGTGCTAAAAATGCCAACTTGAGAAAAAGAAAGAGATTTTATTTTAATAGGAGACACCTTCATTTCAGACCAGGAAATAATATGATATAATAAGGGTTAAACAACTGAGAAAAATGTTGAGAGCGATGTCGCAAGGACACAATATTAAAATGAGGAAATTTAAATATATTCACTCACAAACACAAACACAGACACACACACACACACATACACAAACACACAGATTCATACCTTGTTGCTTAGAAATAAGGCCAACAAACACGAAGAATTTACGGGTTCATCTGCATGCATGTGACTCTAAGCAAGGGAAACAAAAGAAAATTTATAATTTTTCACTCTTGCAAACAAATATTATGCTTCAATTTGTTTATATATTTTGCATATACTTGTTCATGATACAAAGTAATGTCAACCAGTACTGGAAATAAAACAAAAAGGAATAAAAGAAAATAAAAACACCGTCCCCAAAAGAAAATTAGCAAACAATTAAAACGACTAATACACAAAAATAATCCCAAATATAGTTCACTCGAGATGTCCACAGCTATCATTTACTCTGAGAGACAGGGCTCTTCAGACAGTTCCTAATTTAACATAAAGAATCAAAATTATCTGGTTAAAATTCACAAATGCGACTTTTAGATCATCGTCTCCGTTCCAGTGAGCAGAGTACATTTAGGAAATATATTGCAAGGATCTGATTTGAAATAAGAAAGATATGAAATAAGAAACGTAAAGTTGTTGCTAAATGACAATGAAAACATTATTGAGATTTAATATGATGGCGCCATAACATAATGTTATAATTATTAAAGAAAACATATACACCTTTACTCAATGGTATTTCATTCATGTAGAACATGTAACTCTAAATCACAAGGCGAGTAAAACAAGCTGGGCCCTTTGGTCACTGTCATAGATCTCAGAAGGAAGTTTTTAATTGTGCCCGAAGTACAATGTTCAAATCAATATTGGTGATGAAAACTCATTGTCATTAGTGGGATTTTTAGAACATAAACTTCAATCGAACATGCAGGTTAAAATAGGGGCATTAGATCCAGATAGGTTCAGATAGGTTCAGCTACTTTAGCAACAGCTGCAAACGTTAATTATGCTTGTGTCTATAATTGCATTTGCACTTGTATCTGTTTTAAATTACTCAAAGCATCATCCATTATATTTTAATTTCTCATAAATCAACTAATGTCACTGACGCTAATTCAGACACATACATGAGTGAATTAAGTATAAATATTATCCACCAGTATAAGACCAATAATTCATTTTCCATAGAAAATATATATTGTTTTATAATGCCCCTGGACAACAGCAGAAGTACTAATATTTAAATATACACAGCTGTCCCCACATCCCACTATGTATTGTTGTTATGTTTCATGAATTTGATATCTGTTATACAACATAAATTATTGACTAAGGGAGATGAATCCTAGCGATTTACTTATGCTTTTAAGAGTTATTCCTATAGTTAATTTGTGAGTGTTTTTGTGCACCTATCTATATAGCTTGACACAACCAATCATAACAGAACAGAAAAACAAAACGATTTTCCAACAGATTCTGCTAAACATGTTCTACATTAGACGTAGAACAAAATTTGTCATTCACATAACGAGCACAAAAAGCAAAGTTTAAATAAGTCCTGGAGTTCTGCGTGTGTGAATGATGTGGTTTCTCCACAAAGATTAATATTAAAAAGACGTGTGAGTGTGTGATTTGGAGTTTAAACGTAGCTTTTAAAAAACCTCAGGCATATCGTTACAGTGTCTGCCGTGTGGCAGATTGTAGTAATGTCTAGCACTGGGGCATCATGCCGCATACATGTAGCATGAAGTCCCACCCAGTCACATTATCCTGACACCAGGCCGACGTGTGTTGACACTAACCTTTTAATGCCGAGAGCCTAGGTAGGCAACGGTTAGTACCATTTTATATGCATTTGGTATGACACGGCCGGGGTTTGAACCCACGACCTCTCGCATCCGAGGCGGACGTTCTAACAACTAGCCCATCGGACGTAGGTGTAAAGAAGACATGTCACTGTTCCTAAAATAGTTCAACTACGTGTTACTCTTGTGCTGTTTTCAGTCCAATAAAGTTGTGTAGTTTTCCACCTTGTTATGTTCTTCAGTTCGGGAGGTTATTAAATTTAAATCTAGCACTGAGTGTTCAATCCCATAATGCTGAAATACAATAGATTGGATTTGAAAAATACCAGAACTTGTGAAGTTTGAACATTTAAGAACGGAAGTGCTCCTATAAGCATATGCAATTTTACTTACTGTAAAAAGAACATAATCTGTTTACGAAGAATTAAACTTATCTTATATAAGAATCAGTATATATATATATATATATATATATATATATATATATATATATATATATATATATATATATATATATATATATATATATATATATATATATATATATATATATATATATATATATATATATATATATTAATTAAATATTTAGAATAAAGTTTTGTTAATATGTTGTTAACATTAACATAGAGACGTGACCTCCGAGTTGGTTTGAGTAGGAATAATATCCAAAACTGGATAAATGGGAGCCAGATAGCAAAGTTGTGATCCCAAGAGTAGCGAAAAATCAACGTCATCTACAAAATGAAGTAAAAATATTAACCTCAGTGAAATTATTCTTTCGGGTTGCACAGAGAATACACCAACAAAATGGTGTAGGGGAAGAGTGGAAAAAAATGTCCTAAAAGCAGTGAGCTGCCAGTTAAAGCAGAGGGTTTTACTATAGCAGCCCCAGATTAAAACAAAATCTCCCGCTCCTTATGAACATTAATACTTAAGGACTGTACTTCTCCAATGTGCCGACTGAGCCGTCAATTCGCCTTCACCTCTGAACATATAACTTCATGTTGCCTTATGCTCGCAAATAAAAGAATAGACATAATGGCACAATAACCCAGCAGCCTACACCAACTGGTAGATATACAGTCATTTCAACCTACCAAAACCACGAAATTATTATCATCATAATCGGGGCGGGGGTTGGGGGGTTGATGGTACTTAAAGTATTTGGCACCTGGGGCGGACCCTTCAATTGGCATCCCCACAAATAATTTTACAGTGTAAGCACAAATACAAATATATTATGTTTTCAAGTATATTTTCAAACAGCACTAGTATTGTCATAAACAATTGGAAACAAATTTTAATTTGGAGAATTTTTCATTTGGTTTGAAACCTTGTACTGGTAATTAAATTCTCCCGATGGAACCCCCTCTTCTGACTGTCACCAGGGGTGGACCACCTTCCTCGAACCCCTCTTAGTACGTCACTGCGCGTAATCCAAACACTTAATAGTGAATGAAGCAGCCGCAACGTTAGCTTTTGTACATCTAGGAAAAAGGGTTTTAAAAAATTAATTATTATTGACATAATCGAAAGTTTCTGCACAGAAAAAGCGAGTCTTTGAAACCTTGACTAACCTTGCAATTCTAAATTTTTATTCCGTGTCATTTTATAACTTATTCAAGAAATTCAAAATCTAGAATAGTATCTAAATGATTGAGTTTTGACTATAATTGAAATAGTTTTTACCATACATCTGCAATGGAAAGAGGACTTCAGAGAAGCAGGTAATATACTGCTTTATATAGGATCTGATGATATTTAGCCAAATTATCGTCATCAATGATGGGTTCAGCTAGTACGTGCAAGAACCGTGATCGTTACAAATTATGTTTTACATAGTAACTATTTAATATTTAAGTGAAATACACCAATTAAACACTGATACTGAATAATGGAATGAATAGACGAAATGATTATTATAAATGAATAATTGCTCAGACACTTAACATAATATTTTGTTTTCTATCTGTTAATGGGAACCGTTACTTGTTTTTATTCCAATACTCCAGGGAAAAAATACCTAACACGAATGAACCAATACGAGAGTGAGAGAACTGGAGAAAAGAGGGAGAACTAATATATAGGCCCATTGATATATGCACCAAGAGGAGGTAATACCAAATTCCGATTTGTCATAGTTTCATGCCAAATGCAAATAAATAAATGTTCCCTTATGGCAAAAGATCAAAGCATATTTCATTAAAATTCATGATTTTTCACTACCCATCTCCCTTTCTTCCTATTTCGTCTATTGAAGCTCCATTAGGTAAACAAACACGAGCTCAAAGAAAGACTGCAGAGCAATTCAAGTTTGAATGTAAACAGTTTTGTTTTATTTCAGATTTGTGTAAACGTATCGTTTTCATGTCAAGAGAAGTATTTAGGCATTACTGAGCAGGTAAATAACGTAATATCAAGTATGGTGTGTTACAATAATTGATAATTGAATTGTGTACTACTTATAATATCAATTATTATATCGATCTATACATCAATCTATAAAAATATATCCCTAGGTCCAGCCAGTAGTATGAATAGATGATGATCCTCTCTCAGAGACCCCCCCTGCCCTCCAAAACGTTGTATGTTAACATTTTTGTCAGCAGTCCTTTGTAGCTCAAAATAATGACTTTCACATGATAAGGCTTTTTCTAACACATTTTCTGACAAAAATATGTTTTGTCGGGCAGGGTGGGTCTCTGAGATAGGATACATCATCTATTCCTACTACTATGACAATCTCTCTTATTGATACAAACTGTTATATTAAACAAATGAAATATATATAATGGCTTACTATAAACCATCAATAAGACATGTTGGATTTGATCTAACAAATAGATTTTGTAAAAGATTTAATTCGATCAAAGCAGCGTCAGCATATACTGGTATAAAACCTAAAATAATAAGCGATTGCATTAAAAATGTAGGCTATCATATATCGCCGAAATATGGGTCAGTATGGTTATTCGCGACTGAAAATGATATGAGAATAGCGGGTTGGGCAGATGATGTGATGACATTTATCGATAATATGGTTGATATATTATTTGATAATGATATTTCTAAAGCTATATGTAAACAAGGTTCCACTATCCAGAATCCCCTACCCCTTCAAAACTTTCTATAGTAACATTTTGTCAAAAATATTTTCACTTACCTCTGTTCACTTATAATCCTATAACAGAAATGACAACGAATAAAATTCTAACTGTGTTTTATTTATCGTTATTTTGGGGAAATCTATTTCAGTAGGCGTTTTAAGAAAAAAACCATTGGAAATTCCTTATCTTTGATTTGGAGTGGGCGTTATATTTTAGGAAAATCTATTGCAAATTGACCTGATTTTGGCCTTATATTCTAAAAAATCCATTGGAAATCCCCTATATTCAACCTGATTTTGACGTCATTTTAGGAAATTCCCCCTCTTTAACCTTGATTTAGTTATTATGGGAATTTTGTATGGTCATATGACAGTATAGAAATTCCGTTTGGACACTATAAAAGCAGTTAGAATTTTCCTTTGTGATCATATCTACTACAGTATTACGTTGACGACGAAGGTAAGTGAATGTTGCTAAGAGACACTAAGATAATCGATAAGTTTATAGATCCGCATGCTATATAATGCTGTCTAAAAATAACTTGAAGTTAAGTACATGTCTTGTTTTGAGTCAGAATAATATATAGTTACGTTTTCAGCTGTAATTGTGATAGAACTTGGGTCTGTATGTTTGTATGTTATACATAACATTAACTTAGCACAACAAACACGACCAACTGTTTGTTACTAAGCTATGCTTGACAGAGTTGTCTCGCTTAATCATCTGATTGTCATAGCCAAAATATACAGTGTAAAAGCAACGTTAAAATCTAAATCACATACATATGCTATGTTCGATTACTACAAAACTTAGCTGAAACAGTATTAAAACATAGATATAGTTATATTTCTAATCCTATGGAAAGTATGTCCACATTCGATATTAAGTATAACATGTTTTCGTAATTATATAACAAGAATTTAATTCTGCCAGATACCTTACGGCGACTTTCGAATAGCTCTTTCATTGCTAATTTGCTTAGAAGATATTTGCTACCTTTTGCAAAAACTTTTGACCTGTCCAGGTCGATATTAATTTTTGTGTACTGACCTTGACTTATTGGATCGTGTAAATTTTCATATTTTGATGAAAGCGCATCTCTTAAATTTTCGAGATACGGAAAATACTCGCTATCGTCTGTTCTAATAAGAGAAAGTTTTATTCTGTCATATTTACTAAAACAAATACCTGAAATTTCATCATTAAATTCAAATGACAATTGTTGGTTATTTACCATTATTTTTTTTATTTTGCTATTAACTCCATCGGCTAATGTTAAATTTTCAAACATTATTTCTGATGTTTGGACAATATTACTTAAATAATGTCCAAGCGCGAGAGTATTAAGTCTGTCTTTGCAATACCTTTTATCATCGAAATTACTTAGTCCACGTTTATAATTGTATTTGTTTCAAGCTTATGATAATTAGTCCTAATTATATTGGTTTTAATAAAACTGAGGCTATTGTTAAGAGCTGCTTTGAAATCATCAAAATGCATCATCTTTTTCACATATCCGCGAGGGATACCTTTAGCTTTCTTGGTCAGTTTATTGTCATCTAATATGACAGCATACATTTTGCTTCTTAGTCCAACAAACTCTCTCACAGGTACAAACATAAACTCGTCTTTCATTTTTCCAATAACTTTCTTGTTAGAATTATCATGAAATTCACTACAAGTTGGATAATCTGATAAATCGAACAAATCTTTATTATCATAAATATCTTGATAGACATTATCACATTTTATATTAAATACTAGAGAGTCAGTATCAGTAAATAGCAACTCCGAATCTGGCCACATTTTTTTGGTAAAATTATAATGAAAATCGTACATCAACCACTTTGATATATCAAGTACAGCTGCACCAACGTAGATTGGCTTATTTAACTTTAAATTTGTCTTTCGTCGTTGTATTGCGGCAAGATTTTCATTAAATATTTTCATACTAACAAAACCATCGTCGCTAACTAATTTATTTCTGCGATTGATATCATTAACGATCTCAATCGAAACTCTCCGGCGTATATTTTCCATAGTCTTACCAAACACCGAGTTGTTCATTAACTTGAAAAAGGTTTTCTCAAATTCGGTTTTAGCCATGGCACGACGTTTCGTATTTAAGTCAATATAATCTGCCATCCACCGTGATTGATTAAACTTTAACACGCGATGGACGTTTCTCAGAATTAGTCCAGCATCTACTGCTTGCTATAGATTTTTGTAATGCATGACTTAATTTCTTTTATCTAACAAATTTGGAACTAGCTTGTTAACGATAGAACATTTTACCGTTGTCATTGCTCGTTGTTCAGGCGATAATAAACTGTAATCAATCGTCATCGACTCTGCGCAAAACGGATAGTCGTTATGTAGATCATGTAACGAACTGGGATAGTCTAGATCAACTTCAACAAAGTATGAAATATCTTTCGGAAGATTTTTTTCAGTTTCTTTGAGAAATTGGTTTGGAGTTATCCAATGAAACCCACCGCAAGGCATTGGCTGTGACATGGCCCACCCATACAAATTCACACAATCGAGATAAATAATGTAACTCGACGGAAGATTTTTATCGTGATTTTTTAGGTATTTATTATTAGCCGCTGCATATTTTTTTGTTATGACGCTAATTCCGCCTCTGATGCCTTTTTCAATAAAGTTAAACATATCGACATCTGTTAAGAGATCTAATTCTATTTTGCTAGTTTTTAGTAGAGCGTCCCAAGACAGCCCCGGAGCAGAATAATACCAACAGGGGTCTAATCCGTAATTTGCATGACTAACCTGACGAAAATTTTCGAAAACATCTGCTAGCAATAATACATCGTTTTCAGATATAAATCGTGATAATCGCCAAATGTTTTACAGGCAAATTTATTCCACATATCTTGTGCATATTTATACTCGTCGTCGCTGATATTTTCATTTTTGAGTTGCGAGTAAAATTTATCTTTGTCAGGCAGAGAAGTTTCATTAAATCTGCTCCAATCGTCAAGGTACTCATAAGGAAAGATACCTTTTTTGGTCAGATCGACATAGTTTTCACCGAAGCAGCTTCGCAGATTATTGAAATTACTGCAGCCTTTAACGAGCTCGTCTAATGATGCTGCCATAAATTGCATGCTGTCGATAAAGCGCAATTTGCCGAGGGTCACCGACATATACTTTTCAAAATTATTTGGAATACATTTTATCACGTTATTCAATTTTAGTTTAGCTTTAATGTTTTTATCACCAAAAGCTTCCACAATAATGTGACTGTCATATCCACGAAAGTTATGTAAAACTACGGGAATAAAATCTGGAGCATGAAATTTCAAATTGCAACTGTTATAAGCTGCTCCGCCATATTGGCCGGTTAAATGACAGTGATCTCGCACCTTGGAATCCCCCAGCAACTGTTCGCAAATATGACAATTAACTGCCTCATCAAAGTTGAGTTGTTGTTTAGATGTTATTCTGATCGGAGGTGTTCTAAGTAATCTCTTAGAAATTGTATTAACTTCGTCTATTAAATTTTTTAGTAACCACACGGCAGGATTTTCACCTCTATATAACCTTATTGGAGATGAAAATTTATCGCTGGCGCAACAAACTACTTTATAAGCTACACCACAAGGAATATGCTGTTGTATTTTTCTGGTACTTGATTTGTTTGGATTATTTTCAGCTCCAGCCACGGGAACGAGTAGACACTCGAAATCGGCGTAAATAACAAAAGGAATATTTTATGATTATAATTTTTAAATTTTAATATTTTTTCTTTTTCGCTAGGCATAGTTATTTTTTGAACGTTGACGCAGTATTTGAGATGCTCTTGCAGTCTTTCATTGTTAGTAAAGCCGTGTAGACATCTATAACAGAAGTATTTTTTGTTTTTGTTTTTACTGTACTGTCCGCCAACTAATCCGTTAAAGTTTTTTATCCAACAGTAATGTCCCTGAAAAAATAATAAATTTATTGTCTTTTGCGAAGCATTTTCTGAAATATATCTCGGGTAAACATTTTCCTTTTCGTCTAGTCTGAAAACATTTACTGAGATACCGTTTTGTTTTTCGAACTTTGGTATATGATTTTCTGCTACTGGAAAGTTGATGCCATCAAAATTGAGTTCGCCTTTGTGCGGAAAATACTTGTTGACGCGATCGGAATTTTGTTCTTTGGGAAACATTGCGGAAAGAATAGACCACTGGAAGCATTTGTCGTCGTTGTTTTTGACATTTATACAGCACTTTTTGTTCTTAATTTTTTGAGGAAGATCGACGTACAAATTACCGCGAAGTACATTATATTTTGCTGTGTGAAATAAAATTGCTTTTATTATTTTGAATTTCCAACCTGACCCTGACGAAGTAAATTCTTCTAGTTTTTTGTTTATTTCTTGATGTATTTCATCGGCGACCATGGCAATGTTTGTTCCAGTTAATATCTTCCTCGATTTAGCTGTTAAATAAGGCTCTGAGGTTTCGCTCTCAACACGTTTTGTTTCAAAAATTACGTCAAGTATATCTTCGACTGCGTGTAACTTTGATAAAATCGTATGCTATTGGACTATAAGTTTGATACTTTTATGAGCCGCAAGTTCTTGAGATATAACAGGTTGTAAAAGATGATATACATTTGTAGAGCTAAAATTAGCTAATATAGTCTGATCGTCGAGTTTGTAACTGTTATCATAGCCTAAAAATGCCGAAGCAATTTTTTTCGGATTTGATAATGCTCTTTTTGGCAATGTCTCGCAATTTCAACATTATATGTATATAGTAATATTGTTTATTTAATTGAAATTTTTCAATTTTTTTTAATTAGAGATATGAAAAAATTTTATATATATATAATGACAGAAATCTTGAGATATCTACCACTGACAGCGAAAGAGCAAAAAACGTATCATGTACATCCGAAATACAACTTATATGCTGGAAATGCATTAGGTTCTGTTATCAACATAGCAACCAAAAGAGCTATTGGCATATCAACACCAGCTGGAATATTAATTTCAGTAAAAAGTGCAGAAAGAATGAAAATGTTTAGAAAAGAGTTTATTTATACTTTGTTTTGCGGCGATATTCCAGAAGGACAACGAGTATATAGAGCAAATGGCGCAGTTGCTGAGGATAATATTGAAAATTTAGGTTTACAAGATGAATTTCAACCTCACCCAGTGTTTGATCTATATGAAGCAAATGATAAAGGAATTATTCGAAATATAAAAACTAAAAAACCATTAGGAAATTCACATAATAGCGGTTATTTACACATAATGATACGTGGAACAAAAACAGACTTTGTTGGTTACTATAATCACCGTTTTGTGTTTGAAACTTTTAATAACACTATTCCAGCTGGTTTAGTGTCGATCATATTAATAAAATTAAAACAGATAATCGTTTGGAAAATTTAGATTTGGTCACGTCAAAAGAAAATAGTAGAAGAGGAGATGCTGGTGGTGTTAGATATTCTAAATCAATTATCTCGATAAATCTGGAAACGTCTGAAGAAATGAAATTTAAATCAATAACATCTGCAGCAAAATATCATAAAATTTGTTGCAAATCAGTAAAAGATGTTGCCGATGGCAGAACAAAATCAGCAACTTCTATGATAACATTTGATAGTTTTATCTTTAGATACGATAACTAATTATATTTTCCAGATCATTTCGAGAAAGACAATTATGACCAAATTCCATGATATCATCGCAATTTAATCGTAACGTCATTATTTTATTTATATCAAGTTTTATTTTATCCGCCGCTGTTAAGAAAAATTTATCGGATTCGCCCAATGTTATCATAACATCAACAAAATAAAAATTATATCCTAGCAAGCAATTTCGAACTGCTTCGGTTAATTCATTTTTGTTTAGTATATTAACTCGACAATGATATTTTATATTCCATATTATATATTAATTAGATAAAAAGATTATTATAATAATGAGCTTAATCGAGAGATTAGCTCAACTTTACTCGGAAGATTTTGTTTCAGTTCCTAATGTCACATTAAAAAATATCACCAACGATAGATTTGCTGGTTATACTGAAAAAGACATTTTGTATAACTATGACGATGACGAAGATGATGTTGTTGTTAGCAAAAAACATTTAAGTAGACCAACAACTGGTCGATATGATGTTAAGTACCACATTGCCAAAAAAATATTAAAATTTAATTTTAACGTTGCCGAACATCAAATATTTTGGCAACTTATAAGACCCTTTCTAAACGTAAAAATACCTGGACAACAAAGAAACATAAAATACGATTTTATTTTTGTTAAAATATTTAATTTAATGCCAGTCGATGATGCGAGAAAATTACACTTAATTTCTTTATGTAAACCAGTAAAATGTAGGTCAGTACTAATAAAATACGAGCAAATTTATAATAATATTATTCAGTTGCAGTCGATGCAATCGCAGTCGATCAAATCGACTTAGTTGGTACCCAACTATTAAATTTATCGCTATATCCGCGCCATTTAACTAAACTTTTGTTACCGCGCTTTCTAATAACTTTTTCAATAACAAATATATCTTGTTCTGTTTTCTGAAGTTCTTGTTCGTGAAAACTGCCAGTTATAGGTTCTCCTAATAGGTCTTTCAACGAATATGTAACTGGTATTGTTAAAAGTACTTTATCAACAACAAATACTTCTTCGCTCCAATTCGGAGCAAATCCTTTTTCAAACGTTTTTTTTCGTCAATGAAATTCTAACTTTATCGCCAACTTTAAATTTATGTCTTCAGTACATGTTTTCGTTAGCTAGTATTGGATTTGCAATCGCGTCATTTGGTGACATTTTAGTGATTCGGTGTTTCATGTTATTATATTCGTCAACAATTTTCTGTAAGTTGTCGATGTATTTATTCGTGTTTTTAGCTGTCAAATACTTATGAATTTTTTCGTTTAGTGTGCGATTAAATCGCTCGACAATGACGCTTTTCCCTTCATTTCCAGGAACGTATTTTTTAATGTTATTTTGTTCCAAAAACTGCTCGAACTTTTTGTTAAAAAACTCTGCTCCGTGATCGGTCCAGATTCTATTCGGCTTTCTTTCTGTAGTTGCTATTATTTGTTTTAGCGCGTCAATCATTGAGATTCCTGTTTTATCCGAAACCGGTACGCTAAAAGCATATTTACTGAAAACATCGACAACATTAAAAAGATATCTCCGTGGAGCGCCATCAGCGCCAACGTTAAATTGAGCTAGATTTGACATATCAACTAAATCTATCGCCCAAATATCATCAACGGCATTTGCTACAACCTTGCGTCGCGGAAACTTTTTTTTTTAGGTCTATGTAGTTCGACTGCAAGCGACGTTGTCGCTGGGTCATCATATAAGCCTCTACCGAGACCAAGTTTATATTTTACCCTGGACCAATCTTCGGTCAACACGCTCTCGCATATTTACTGGTTTCATTTCGCGAAGTTCGTCTAACATTACTTTGTCGCAGCTGTGTTTTGTTTCACCACTAGGTTGCTCAATATCTCTGTAGCAGATATCATGACGCATTGCTATTGCGTCAACCTGATTGTAAGGCTCCTGTCCTGGCATCGGATTATCATTTTCGTCAAGTTGCTCATCAAGCGGATTCCACGGGCCAGTATATTTATGGCCTGGCAGTGTCCAACCACCTTTCGGTTTCGGCAGTTTGCCAATTAATTTATGTATATCTATGCCCGTTCCAATTATTTCTCTGTTATTGCATTTCTGGCAATATGTAACAATTTTATTTTGCTCGAGACATAAATCTCTATCTACATCGCAGTGGCACGTCATTATTTATTTAGTCATCCAATAAAATAACGTCAGGACAACCCGCTCCTGACTTTGTTGCTGGCAAAAACATACTTTTTCTTTTTCCACAAATTGTGCAAATACTTTTCAGCATTATTCTATTATTCTTCGTTTTTTCCGTTTTTTCGTCTTTATTTTCTGTTTTAGTTTTACACTTGAGACAATATGTTGACATTGTTATATTTGTAAGTTTATACAAAATTAATCGCGATCTCATCATTAGCGTGAGAGGGTTGTTTGTCAAATTGCAAAATAAACTTTAAAAAATCTGGATTTTTGGTCATCTGCTTAATGAACATTATGCAATAATATCCACAAGCGGAAGTTCCAACTGGTTGAATCTGATTAGAAGAATAATTTATTATTTTGTTTTTACTCATATATCTTTTTACCGCGTCACTTGGTGGAATTCCGAACGAGTCGAAATAATTGTTATCAAAAACAGCTACCCAATGTGTACCAGATCCGTCATTAAAATCTTGTATATTTATGACATAAGAACCCAGCGACGATGTCGCTGGCGATGCAATCGCCGTAAGTTCATCTTTGGAATAAACTCCGTGAAAATTTTTTACTTTTTTAAGTTCTTCAAGTATATCAAAATTACTTAACGCAGGCGACGAAGTCGGCCGCGACTTTATCTTAAGACGTTTTAACGTCTCGTTCCTGGCAGCATTAGTCCTCTTCCTCGTCCTAACAGACCCGGCAGTAGACTTCCCGCCAATCCTGCTAGAAATGGGGCTATTGGAAGAAATCCACCTTGTGTCTTTTTTTTTCGTCGTCGTTTTTCTTTTCGTCGTTGTCTTTTTTCGCACAGTTTTTCGCTTAGGCATTATATTTAATCTTTAGACAAACATTTTCTTTATTCCACTACCTTTAACTGCCTTTTCTGATGCGCCAGATACTGCTTCTGACGCTGCTGCTAGCTCTAATGTACCTAACACTGGCAAAGTTTTAGGCAGTAATGTTTTGGCTATTACTGATAGTGCCGGACCGAAGAAACCGCCGTGTTTTGACATTGCAGTTATTTGTGCAGCGCTTAAATTTAAAACGAAAGTTTTTTTGCGATCGTATTTATTTGCTTGATTTTTGGCTAGCAATAATTTTGTTAAAGTCCCCAAAGCATCTGGGTTGACCTTCAATGAAACCGGCCTCCGCTTCGCAAAAGCAGTTGCTAATTTTTTAACTTGGCCATCAGTTAAATGTATTTCTTTTGTAATATATTTTGTCATCTTATATAACGATTACAGATTAAACTTGTATTGTCATTTTACCTCCAATGGAGTCAATTGTAACAGATCTGTCGCTTATCACTAATGCATATACGTTTAACGGCGCTGCTGGAACGGCTCCGAGCGTCCAAGTGATTTCAATATCAGCTGTGCTGTCTACAGATCGCTCGCTATGTTTACTAACATCAAAGTAAAATATCGGATAAAGTATACGAAATTCCTCTACTGATATCTGAGTCCCATCTCCAGTATCTTGATATTTCTGCATTGAGTCGAGCAGGTACATGTACGGTCTAGTAATGTTTTTATTGTTGTTATCTGCAAAATTGCATTCGATTGCTCGTTCTGGATATTGCTTTGAATTTATTCTAGCATATATTCGTCTAACATTTGCGCTATCAAATATTGCATTATTTAATTCCTGATATCCACTTCGAGCTTGTTGCTGGAATACAACGAATAACTGACGCGGTAGCTGTTCACTCGATGTTGTTGTGACTCGCCACGTGTAGTCGGTGGTATTCGGAACTGCTGTTTGATATATTTTGTGCTGCTGAAAATGAATTTTATTCGTGCGTTTTTCCAGCATACTATCTAATTCTAATGCTTTAGTGACTGACGGAGTTATTCGTGGCATCCACAGAGCAAGTTTGTTTATGACAAATTGTACATCAGCCCCAGCATTTCTAAATAAACAATCATTTTGTTCTGCTCGATCTAAAATAAGCGTATGTTTAACTCCACGAAATACTTTATTATAATCTCTGCAAAAGCCAAGTATTGTACTTAACGGCAGCATCATTGTAATCTGACGTGATCCTGCTGCAAGTTCTCTTCGCTTAGCATAACCTTCATTGTAATGTCTACTTCGAAATTCAATTGTGTTAATAACTAAGTTTAACATTGCAACGCCGTCATCAGCTGCATCTGGTGGTGTTATACCAAGATTGTTACAAGCTGCAATAAGTGAAACTCTTGTAGCATCTTGATCAGCTGCTGCAGCTGGTGCGGCTATACCTAGCGCTGCAGCATTAGCAATAAGAAAATTTCTTACAATTGGAAAATCTGCAGCGGCATTAGCTCCGTGTACCAAAAGACCTCTTTGAATAAATTCCCTAAATTCTGCATTAGCATTTCCAGTATCTTTAAACCACATCATATTAGTTGCAGTTGATTTGGAGTAATCGTCGGAAACCGAAACGATATTTAAGATCGTACTTGCAACTTGTAAGTGATTTGAAATATCTTCAACAGTTTGATTAGCCAGCTGATATCGAGCACTTCTAAATAAACACCAACCATTGTTTATAAGAGCTACTTCTGCTCCAGCAGCAATTGCGCCAGGTGGAACAGCTATTGTCATAATCTGGCCACGAACTTCTAACATTGCTTTGTGAGGCAGTAGAAATACGTCCTCGTCTCGTGTATTAAACCTTCTAAGGCCAGTTTTATTAGGTTCGTTAGAATTTTCATCAAGATATTCAACACACTCAAATTCCGTTACTGTGTTGTCTGTGTCATAAGTTTCTGCAAAATCGAGATAATTTTTCACAGACATTTTTTTTTGTTTTATTAGGTTATATAAAATTATTGCGGCGCTGTTACTTTAGATATTAAATTTTGTATAATCTGCTCGCCCTTCGGTGATAAAAGTTTTTTTGTTGTTGTTATCATCGCGCGTTGGGTTTCTTTTGTTGGTGCGATTTCTGAAATAACTTGCTTGATTGACGGTGCCGCATGCGCCTTAGGTTCGCCTTTTATTTTATCAGATATTTTTTGTCCCACAGCAGTTCCAGCAGCAGATGCAGCTCCAGTTGCAAAAGCTTTACCCGCGTCAAGTGCAATTGGCGCAACTTTACGAGCTAATCTTGGAATATTTTCAACAATTTTAGTAAATATATTTCTGAAAAATCCTCCTACTATTTTTCTTCTGTAAACTTTTTTCTGTTTCATTATATCTGAGGTTGTATAATTTTGTTGTCAAATCTTTCAAAAATATATGTTTACTGTTGTTCACCTACGCAACGCGTAGGTGCACGTAATAAGTAACAACTTCGTTATTAAAATCCAACTGTCGTCCAGATTGGTCCGTCAATTGCATATTTACTTCTGTTATTTGATTTTCAACGTTTAGCGGATAATAAATAATATGTCGCGGACTGATTTGCATGAGAGAACCTGGTGGAACTTCTGGCGACAAACTGTATATTGTCTGTCCTTTGCTGCCTTTGGCTGAATAAGAACCAGACGCGATCGAGCAATTTACCAATATCGTGTTAACCTCACTTATATTTACTGGAAATTCACCGTCAAATGTTTCGGGAATTTCATCATTATTAAGCTGATATACAAGAGGTTTAAATCCAATTAATGATGCAAAACCTTTATATAAAATAACAATAAATCCATTTTTTAATGTTATTCTAGCTCGCAATGTATTATAATTCGGTGCTAGCTCAAAATCGTCTGCATTACCGCCATGCTTTGTTATAAATTCTTTTATCGTTTTATTCAGATCAGTTATGTTGTAGTCCTCTTGTGGAATTTCAATATCTACTCTTTTAGTAGATATTGGAGGGTTTTTTGGATCCTTTTTTATAATAATAAATGTAAACTTATCATTGATACCAGTCTTAATATTTGCCATGGCGTTCCAACAAGTACATGAAATTAATCCAATTTCGTATTGTTTTTCACGATCTAGTTCTATTGGCGGAATATACTTTACCGAAAAGTTCGCGCTATCTTTATCAGATTGACTAGAATCGAGTAATAGCGTCGCTGACATTTATTATTATATTTTCATAAAATTAAGTCGCCGCGACTAAGTCGCGGTGCAAAGTATCGTATTCGTCAGATGCTAATAAATTTCTCGATCTCAAATTATCAAGTATGTCGATGATTTCATTGTCGATTTCAGCACCAACATTTCCTGCTTCTTTTGATGATATCAGTAGCATTAATCTGCCGATCATTTCAGTAACTGATGCGAATATTCTGACTCCAGTTCCTGTTTTCTTTCTATAATATTCTTCTATATTTTTTTTTTGCACGAACTCTATCTTTTATAAGATATTTTCTTCTAAAATCCCAACCCGCACCGAAAGATTTTTTTCTATTTTCTAGTGCTGTTTTTTCAAGTATAGAAGCAATAATACTATATCTAATTCTATCATAAAGAGGAAGCATTTCATCTCCTATGGCTGTGTTCATCTCATTTTTAGCATCGTCTCCGTCTCTCACTATTTCATTTAAATCGTCAATCAATTTTTTAAATTCTACATCGGTCCATTTACTTATATCATCAGGATTTTTATATTTTCTTTCTCTAAAAATTCATCGTATTCATCATCTGTTATCTCATTATTATTTGCTTGTTTTATAAAAAATAGTCTTTGATCTTCAACTTCCATAAACTTTACAGTTAACTTACCAACTCTTTCTTGCTCTTTTTCGATATCCGCTAATTTTTCTGATACATTTGTTAAAATATCTTTAGCTTCTTGCGATGTTAACTCTGCCAGTCTCTGTTCAAGTTCGAGCGGATTATTTATCAAACGATCTAATGCAGCTTGTCTCGCAGCAGGATCAGCTATATTTGCTACAAGTGCCTTAGCTAATTTTCTTTTTTCCGCATCAGATCGCTCAATAATTCTTGCAGCAGCTGCTTCTTGTTGTTCTTTAACTAGTCCGAGTAAACCTTTCTCTTGTAATTTTTTAGCTTCTTCTTCTGATAGTGGCTTACCTTCAGGTTGTTTTCCAAGTAAAGCCTCAGTAACTGGTTTGAGAACTTTAGCTGCTGTTTCTGCTGCAGTAACTTGGACACGTCGAGCTTGCTGTACTAGCTGTTTAAATTTTGCCTGAGACTGCGCAAGTTTTTTTAGATTTTCGATATGTTTTCTATATTTTGCTTGTTTTTCCATTAATTATATACTATTTTCTATAAAAATTATTGTAGATAGTTTTCAATACAACATCGAAACATTTTATTCTTATCATTCGTTAACTTATCGAACAAAAAGAAATCGTATCTATTTGCCGTTGCTTGACGGTACAGTTCAATAAATTTATCTTTTGTTACGTCGCCGCATTGTTCGTTCGCGATATTTCTAACGTCAATATTGTCAAGTCCAGGAAATAATATAAAACAGCCAGTATTTCGCCTGATAAATCTGTCAACATTATAATATCCTTGAGCGAGATAAATAGAATTACATTTCTTATTTCGCGACAGTGAAAAATACGATCTGATTTTATTCATTTCCTCGTTGTTTAGCGGAATATCATCAAAAACAACTATTTTGTGTTCGGACGAATAGAGTTGATTAACTGGAACAAGTTCTTCTGGTTGTTTGATAATAAAGAAATCTTCGCCAGATTCAAGATCGTCACGAAGTTTGTCATTATAATTGTTAAGTAGCTCGTACTTATCTTGCTGCGGATTAATTGTGTAAATATAAACTCGATTGTAGTTAAAATTATCTCCTAAAAGTAAATTCATAAGCAAATTTGTTTTGCCCGATCCAGTTCTACCAACTATAAGATAATGACAATCTGGAAGTTCATTGTTATGTTTATGTTTCACCAACCGCTCTGTGTCAAAGTTTAATATGGACGATTTTGCCATTATACAATTTTATGGTATATAATTTTGTCAAGCAGTAAATAAATAATGAGCTTTTACTCAAAATTTGGAACATTAGTAGGAGATTCAACAACTGCTCAGCAAGGTGACTTATCTAAGTACGCAACTCTTGATCAACTTAGAAAGGAAATTACTGATTTATTAAATATCACAAGTGTCGATCAAAATGAAGTTGTTATTTTCCAAGATAAAGAAGGACGATTAAAAACAAGTAACATACAACTATCAGATGTACTTGTACGAATTCCCGCCGCGGCTGTCAATAATATAGTTACTTTTGCCGATCAAGGTAAAATACAAGATTCGGGTAAGTCCGTTAACGATTATGTTAGGAAAGCTGGCGATGTATTTACTGGTGATATTATTATGTCAAGAAGAAAAATTACATATCTGGGAGATCCAACCTCGGATAATGATGCTGCAACGAAAAAATACGTAGACGATCAAGAATCCAAGTACATGTCAGTGCGCGGTGGTATAATGCGTGCATTTCTCGACATGAACAACGACGGTATTAATAATCTCAGAACACCAGAAACAGATTTCGACGCCGCAACTAAAAAATACGTCGACGATAAGGAAATTCCAATAACGACTTCGTTAACGACAATCAACGACGGAATTGCTACATTTAGAGCTGATTATATTAATCATGTACAAACATTTCTAAATTTTCGTAGAAATGTAAACAGATCTATTAATGACTTTTTTGGAACTCCACCAACTGTTATTATTAATCTCGCTGACATTAACACAAGACTCAACGATATCATTAGTGGCATTCCTAACATTATTCAAAAAACTAATCTCGTTAAAATTCCTCACGGACGAGCTAACAATAACGTGTACACAGTCGCATCAGGAAAAGCAACATGGTCGCAGCAAAATAACACTTTTAAACACATCGCAGAAGTCACTGGTGTATATAGATTATCTGTGTTTAGCAGTGCAAAATTCAGTATATTTACCACATTTCCATGGCGTCATTCAACCGATGATTTTTCTGGAATTGTGTCTATAGTGTTAAACAAAGATATCGAGGAAACGTTTATGCTGATAGCAGATGATGAAAAGTTAACCGCAGCGACTTATTGGTGGCGTATTGAGTTTGTAGCTGAAACTCCCGAATTAGTTACTTAAATGACGAAATAAAATATGTAAACAAATATTATATAATGAAAAAAAATATAGTCGATTTTAATCATATTTCAGAAAACATTCCCAAACAAGATGTTGACGCGTTAATGCAATATTACAGATATTATCATAAAAATCTTTGGTGCGTCAAAAAATGTTACAAATACTATGCAAGAATACTGCGAGTGATATCATATCTACCGCTGCTAATGACCGGCTCTGGTATAATTTCAAGTGGCGCATCATTAAATCCGTTTTTATTAATAATATCTGGTGTCGGTGTTTCTCTTGCAGCAGCTTGTAAAAAAGTTGAGCCTCGACTCGCGACTAAAAAAAATGCTTGCAAAACAGCAAGTATAACTTATAAAAAATTACTTGATCAAATTCGATCTTATTTGCGTGGCATAAAATATGATATGGACGACTTAATACGCGACTTCCGCATTATTGATAGTATGTTAACAGATATTCTGCCAATGAGAGTCAGCAAATACGAAAAAGATTATAATAAAAAGTAGATGTTTAATTTTATGTGGCTTTATCAAATAATATATCAACCATATTATCGATAAATGTCATCACATCATCTGCCCAACCCGCTATTCTCATATCATTTTCAGTCGCGAATAACCATACTGACCCATATTTCGGCGATATATGATAGCCTACATTTTTAATGCAATCGCTTATTATTTTAGGTTTTATACCAGTATATGCTGACGCTGCTTTGATCGAATTAAATCTTTTACAAAATCTATTTGTTAGATCAAATCCAACATGTCTTATTGATGGTTTATAGTAAGCCATTATATATATTTCATTTGTTTAATATAACAGTTTGTATCAATAAGAGAGATTGTCATAGTAGTAGGAATAGATGATGTATCCTATCTCAGAGACCCACCCTGCCCGACAAAACATATTTTTGTCAGAAAATGTGTTAGAAAAAGCCTTATCATGTGAAAGTCATTATTTTGAGCTAAAAAGGACTGCTGACAAAAATGTTAACATACAACGTTTTGGAGGGCGGGGGGGGGGTCTCTGAGAGAGGATCATCATCTATTCATACTATTTCAAGCCATATATATATATATATATATATATATATATATGGTATATATATATATATATATATATATATATATATATATATATATATATATATATATATATATATATATAAGCTGTGTTCTTTGTTCATAATCTCTGTTCAGAAGCAGAGTCTGGTACGAAGCATCTTTAAGGGAAATAGAAATATAATCTTATATGTGAGTTCGTCTACAAAAACTAAATTGCATCTTTATACCTTAATATAGCCACAGCGATGAGGTACACATGAACAATGATGACATCATTATTGGAGTCAGAAACTCATTTGTCAAATGCAGTTGTGAACGCTGTAGGTTCAAGTTCGGTGATCTCCCTTCTCTCATAACTGTTGAGTGCTTATTTGATCTATTAACACAGTGATTGCTTAACTGCCTAATGAATTACCCATTAGGACATTAAAGGGTCTTTAGGGACTAGGTAACTGAAGTTAACAAGCCCTGCATAGACAGCAAGTGCTATGTGATTCGGTCTGGCAAAGCGATGACTCGAAACAGGAACCAGATGATTTTGA